>RJWK010067988.1:0-10000 GCA_004363435.1 Platanista minor
TGGCCTCTCCTGTTGCAGAGCACAGGCTCCGGACGCGCAGGCTCAGCGGCCATGGTTCACGGGTCCAGCCGCTCCGCGGCATGTGGGATCCTCCCGGACCGGGGCACGAACCCGTGTCCCCTGCATCGGCAGGCGGACTCTCAACCACTGCGCCACCAGGGAAGCCCTATATACATTTTTAATTAAACTTGTTGAGATCATTGTAGATTCACATGGAGCTTTAAGAAATAACACAGAGAAATCCCACATCTGCTTCACCCAGTTTCCCCCAGTGATAACATCCTGCAAAACCATGTTACAATACCTCAATATCTGGATATTGTTGATACCGCAAGATACAGAGCATTTCTATCACCACAAGGACCCTTCACATGGCCCTTTTAGGGCCACACCCACTGCCCTCTCCCACCCTGACAACCACTGAAGTAGTCTCCTTTTCTATAATTTTGTCATTTCACTCTTGGCTTTCTTACCACATTTTCAGACCCCACGTCATTGCTGTTGGATGCCTGGCTGCCTCACATCCGCTTGTGGTCAGCCTCAGGTCTGGCCTCCCCTTCCTCCTGAGTCACATTGTCCCAATCTTTGCCCTTAAATGGCACTCTGATTTTTTTAGCAACTTCCTTCTACTGTATCCAGGGTATTTCACATTTATCTCCATCTTCCTAGGGAGGACGGCATATCTCTGGGAAAAAAGAAGGGGCTTCAAAGCCTGTCTCCACTTCTTTCAGCCTCGGTTTCCTCATCTATGCAATGGGGTCATTAATACCAACCTCCTTGAACCACGGAGATTAAGTGACACAAGGAGGGGACTTCCCAGTACCTGGCATGTAGTGGGCATTTGATGCATGGTAGCCGGGAGGGGCAACCATGCATAACTCAGGACCACCTACAAATCTCAGCCGCAGGTGGGCAAAATAAAAATAGCAACCAAACAAAATGCCATTTCCTGATGGGATTAAAGTCAGAAAGCGCATCCGGTCCCAGAGCAGAATTCCCACAGTTTACTCACAGTAGCTGACAGTTGGGCTAAGTTATTTTCTCTCAAAAAGCGTGTCAAGGCTTTGGGGAAAGCCCAGGAATGGATTATCAGAAATCCGCCGATCAGCAACATTCATCACACAACTTGCTGTGTGCCCTCGTCAAGTTTCTCTACCTCTCTGGACCTCCACTTCTTGGTCGGCCACAGGGGGAGCCAGCCTCAACCTGTGGTTTCCTCAACCTGTGCTTCAGGGTCCACAGAGGAGGGCAAGGTGGGGCCCTATGAAAGTCTCTGGCCTCCTCCTCCCCTCACCCACCAACACAAAGCAGCCTTCTATTACTGATTCTACATATTGAGAGTCCAAGAGAGTTTTCCTTTGAAGATGCTCTGGTGGTTTAAGAACTTTTGAGACCACATCCTGATAACTGCTGAGGTCTCTCTGGCTCTAAAGGCCTGTGATCCTGAGCACCTGTCCTCGTGTATGAACACTGGGCTCTCTGCAGCAGAAATAGGTCTCAGCTTCAGCACCAAGTCCTCCAGGAGGCCTTCTCTGACTCTGAAGATGAGCACAGGGCACCTGTGGGCACGTGCATGGCATCTCCTTCCTAACTTGCCCACTGGAGCATTCTAGGAGATGGGACTAAAGAATCTCATGGTCCAGAGCATAAGCATCCCAGCAGCAGGGCGATGGGGATGCTTTGGGTGTACGAATACCCATGAGGGGCCGACCCTATCCTGACTAATAGGCACCCCTGGGGGTGAGAGGACCCCACGTGAATTGTAGCATGGCTTACTTTGTGACAGTCCATGTTGCTCAGCTTTGTAAACACCTGGTAACCACCATGGATGCTAATGGCTCTGCCCAAGTAGCCACTTGTCATTTTAAATGATTTTAAATTTCATTTAAATTAAATACCAGTTAAAATCCACTTCTGCGGTTGCACTAGGTATAGTTCAGTTGTGACTACCATAGCTGAGGGCACAGCTACAGAACACCTTCATCATCACCCAAAGTTCAACTACACGGTGCCGCCAGAGCTCAGCCATTGCCAGACTTCCTTCTGTGAATCAGTACGCCATGGTCCCCACGTCTGTATCACTTGTTCTGGAAGGGCTTGGACTGGGGTGAATGGTGCCCCCCCCCAACAAATTCATGACCACCCAAACTGTGACCTTATTCTGGAATAGTAATGTAACCAGTTAATAACCAGTTAAGATGAGGTCATACTGGGTTAGAGTGGGTCCCAACTCCAGTAGGACTGGTGTCCTTATAAGAAGAAAAGACACATAGATTGGTTCAAGGTGGTGGTTCAAGATAGAGTAGAAGGACACGCGCTCGCTCCCTCTTGCGAGAGTACTGGAATCACAACTAACTGCTGAGCAGTCATCGACAGGAAGACACTGGAACTCACCAAAAAAGATACCACACATCCAAAGACAAAGGAGAAGCCGCAGTGAGACAGTGAGGGGCGCGATCACAATAAAAGCAAATCCCATAACTGCTGGGTGGGTGACTGACAAACTGGAGAACACTTATACCACAGAAGTCCACTCACTGGAGTGGGGATTCTGGGACCCACGTCAGGCTTTCCAGCCTGGGGGTCTGGAAGCAGGAGGAGGAATTCCTAGAGAATCAGACTTTGAAGCCTGGCAGGATTTGATTGCAGGACTTCGACAGGAGTGGGGGAAGCAGAGGCTCCAATCTTGGAGGGCGCACACAGCATAGTGTGTGCATCAGGACCCAGGGGAGGGAGCAGGGACCCCATGGGAGACTGAAACAGGCCTGCCTGCTGGTATTGGAGGGTCTCCTGAGGAGGCAGGGGGTGGCTGTGACTCACCGTGAGGACGGGGACACTGGCAGCGAAAGTTCTGGGAAGTGCTCCTTGGCATGAGCCCTCCCAGAGTCCACCATTAGACTCACCAAAGAGCCAGGTAGACTCCACTGTTGGGTTGCCTCACACTAAACAACCAACAGGGAGGGAACCCAGTCCCACCCATTGGCAGACAAGCAGATTAAAGTATTACTGAGCTCTGCCCACCAGAACAACACCCAGCTCTAACCACCACCAGTCCCTCCCATCAGGAAACCTGCACAAGCCTCTTAGATAGCCTCGTCCACCAGAGGGCAGACAGCAGAAGCAAGAAGAACTACAATCCTGCAGCCTGTGGAACAAAAACCGCATTCACAGAAAGATAAACAAGATGAAATGGCAGAGGGCCATGTACCAGATGAAGGAACAAGGTAAAACCCCAGAAAAACAACCAAATGAAATGGAGATAGGCAAGCTTCCAGAAAAAGAATTCAGAATAATGATAGTGAAGATGATCCAGGACCTCGGAAAAAGAATGGAGGCAAAGATCGAGAAGATGCAAGAAATGTTTAACAAAGACCTGGAAGAATTAAAGAACAAACAAACAGAGATGAACAGTACAATAACTGAAGTGAAAACTACACTAGAAGGAATCAATAGCAGAATAACTGAGGAAGAAGAACGGATAAGTGAGCTGGAAGACAGAATGGTGGAATTCACTGCCACGGAACAGAATAAAGAAAAAAGAATGAAAAGAAATGAAGGCAGCCTAAGAGACCTCTGGGACAACATTAAACGCAACAACATTTGCATTATAGGGGTCCCAGAAGGAGAGGAGAGAGAGAAAGGACCCGAGAAAATATATGAAGAGATTATAGGTGAAAACTTCCCTAACATGGCAAACGAAATAGCAACCCAGGTCCAGGAAGCACAGAGAGTCCCAGGCAGGAAAACCCAAGGAGAAACACGCTGAGACACATAGTAATCAAATTGACAAAAATTAAAGACAAAGAAAAATTATTGAAAGCAGCAAGGGGAAAACGACAAATAACATACAAGGGAACTCCCATAAGGTTAACAGCTGATTTCTCAGCAGAAACTCTACAAGCCAGAAGGGAGTGGCATGATATATTTAAAGTGATGAAAGGGAAGAACTTACAACTAAGATTACTCTACCTGGCAAAGGATCTCATTCAGATTTGACGAAGAAATCAAAATCTTTACAGACAAGGTAAAGCTAAAAGAATTCAGCACCACCAAACCAGCTCTACAACAAATGCTAAAGGAACTTCTCTAAGTGGGAAACACAAGAGAAGAAAAGGACCTACAAAAAAAACCCCACAACAAATAACAAAATGGTAATAGGAATATACATATGGATAATACATAATAATAATAACGTGAATGGATTAAATGCTCCAACCAAAAGACATAGGCTCACTGAATGGATACAAAAACAAGACCCATATAGATGCTGTCTACAAGAGACCCACTTCAGACCTAGGGACACATAGAGACTGAAAGTGAAGGGATGGAAAAAGATATTCCATGCAAATGGAAATCAAAAGAAAGCTGGAGTAGCAATACTCATATCAGATAGACTTTAAAGCCTTTAAAACAGACTTTAAAATAAAGAATGTTACAAGAGACAAGGAAGGACACTACATAATGATCAAGGGATCAATCCAAGAAGAAGATATAACAATTATGAATATATATGTACCCAACAAAGGAGCACCTCGATACATAAGGCAACTGCTAACAGCTAGAAAAGAGGAAATCGACAGTAACACAAGTGTGGGGGACTTTAACACCTCACTTACACCAATGGACAAATCATCCAGACAGAAAATTAATAAGGAAACACAAGTTTTAAATGCCACAATAGACCAGATAGAGTTAATTGATATTTATAGGACATTCCATCCAAAAACAGCAGATCACACTTTCTTCTCAAGTGCGCATGGAACATTCTCCAGGATAGATCACATCTTGGGCCACAAATCAAGCCTCAGTAAATTTAAGAAAATTGAAAACATATCAAGCATCTTTTCTGACCACAACGCTATGAAATTAGAAATCAATTACAGGGAAAAAAACATTAAAAACACAAACGCATGGAGGTTAAACAATACGTCACTGAATAACCTAGAGATCACTGAAGAAATCAAAGAGGAAATAAAAAAATACCTAGAGACAAATGACAAGGAAAACACAACGATCCAAAACCTATGGGATGCAGCAAAAGCAGTTCTAAGAGGCAAGTTTACAGCAGTACAATCCTACCTCAAGAAACAAGAAAAATCTCAAATAAACAATCTAACCTTACACCTAAATGAACTAGAGAAAGGAGAACAAACAAAACCCAAAGTTAATAGAAGGAAAGAAATCATAAAGATCAGAGAAGAAATAAATGAAATAGAAACAAAGAAAACAATAGCAAAGATCAATAAAAATAAAGCTGGTTCTTTGAGAAGATAAACAAAATTGATAAACCATTAGCCAGACTCATCAAGAAAAAGAGGGAGAGGACTCAAATCAATAAAATCAGAAATGAAAAAGGAGAAGTTACAACAGACACCGCAGAAATACAAAGCATCCTAAGAGACTACTACAAGCAACTCTATGCCAATAAAATGGACAACCTGGAAGAAATGGATAAATTCTTAGAAAGGTATAAGCTTCCAAGACTGAACCAGGAAGAAACAGAAAATACTAACAGACCAATCAAAAGTAATGATATTGAAACTGTGACTAAACATCTTCCAGGGGCTTCCCTGGTGGTGAAGTGGTTGAGAGTCCGCCTGCCGATGCGGGGGACACGGGTTCGTGCCCCGGACCGGGAAGATCCCACATGCCGTGGAGCGGCTGGGCCCGTGAGCCATGGCCGCTGGGCTGGTGCATCCGGAGCCTGTGCTCTGCAACCGGAGAGGCCACAACAGTGAGAGGCCTGCGTACCGCAAAAAAAAAAAAAAAAAAAAAAATCTTCCAACAAACAAAAGTCCAGGACCAGATGGTTTCACAGGTGTATTTGATCAAACATTTAGAGAAGAGCTAACACCCATTTCTCAAACTCTTCCAAAAAACTGCAGAGGAAGGAACACTCCCAAATTCATTCTATGAGGTCACCACCACTGTGATACCAAAACCAGACAAAGATATGAAAAAAAAAAAGAAAAGTACAGACCAATATCACGGATGAATATAAATGCAAAAATCCTCAAAAAAATACTAGGAAACAGAAACCAACAACACATTAAAAGGATCATACACCATGATCAAGTGAGATTTATCCCAGGGATCAAGGATTCTTCAATATATGCAAATCAATCAATGTGATACATCATATTAACAAATTGAAGAATAAAAACCATATGATCATCTCAGTAGATGCAGAAAAAGCTTTTGACAAAATTCAACACCCATTTATGATAAAAACTCTCCAGAAAGTGGGCACAGAGGGAACCTACCTCAACATAATAAAGGCCATATATGACAAACCCATAGCAAACATCATTCTCAATGGTGAAAAACTGAAAGCATTTCCTTTAAGATCAGGAACAAGACAAGGATGTCCACTGTCTCCACTATTATTCAACATAGTTTTGGAAGCCCTAGCCACGGCAATCAGAGAAGAAAAATAAATAAAAGGAATACAAATTGGAAAAGACAGAGTAAAACTGTCACTGTTTGCAGATGCCATGAAATTATACACAGAGAATCCTAAAGATGCCACCATAAAACTACTAGAGCTAATCAATGAATCTGGTAAAGTTGTAGGATACAAAATTAATGCACAGAAATCTCTTGCATTCTTATACAATAATGATGAAAAATCTGAAAGAGAAATTAAGGAAACACTCCCATTTACCACTGCAACAAATAGAATTAAATACCTAGGAATAAACCTACCTAGGGAGACAAAAGACCTGTATGCAGAAAACCATAAGACACTGATGAAAGAAATTAAATATGATACAAACAGATGGAGAGATATACCATGTTCTTGGATTGGAAGAATCAATATTGTGAAGATGACTATACTACCCAAAGCAATCTACAGATTCAGTGTAATCCCTATCAAATTACCAATGGCATTTTTTACAGAACTAGAACAAAAAATCTTAAAATTTGTATGAGACACAAAAGACCCTGAATAGGCAAAATAGTCTTGAGGGAAAAAAACCGAGCTGGGGAATCAGACTCTCTGACTTCAGACTATACTACAAAGCAACAGTAATCAAGACAATATGGTACTGGCACAAAAACAGAAATACAGGTCAAGGGAACAGGATAGAAAGCCCAGAGATAAACACATGCACCTATGGTCAACTAATCTATGACAAAGGAGGCAAGAATATACAATGGAGAAAAGACAGCCTCTTCGATAAGTGGTGCTGAGAAAACTGGACAGCTACGTGTAAAAGAATGAAATTAGAACACTCCCTAACACCATACACAAAAATAAACTCAAAATGGATTAGAGGCCTAAATGTAAGACTGGACACTCTAAAACTCTTAGAGGAAAACACGGGAAGAACACCCTTTGACAAAAATCACAGCAACACCTTTTTTGATCCACCTCTTAGAGTAACAGAAATAAAAACAAAAATAAACAAATGGGATCTAATGAAACTTAAAAGCTTTTGCACAGCAAAGGAAACTACAAGCAAGACAAAAAGACAACCCTCAGAATGGGAGAAAATATTTGCAAACAAATCAACGGACAAAGGATTAATCTCCAAAATATATAAACAGCTCATGCAGCTCAATATTAAAAAACAAACTACCCAATCAAAAAATGGGCAGAAAACCTAAATAGACATTTCTCCAAAGAAGACATACAGATGGCCAAGAAGCACATGAAAAGCTGCTCAACATCACTAATTATTAAAGAAATGCAAATCAAAACTGAAATGAGGTAACACCTCATACCGGTTAGAATGGGCATCATCAGAAAATCTACAAACAACAAATGCTGGAGAGGGTGTGGAGAAAAGAGAGCCCTCTTGCACTGCTGGTGGGAATGTAAATTGATACAGCCACTATGGAGAACAGTATGGAGGTTCCTTAAAAAACTAAAAATAGAATTACCATATGACCCAGCAACCCCACTCCTGGACATATACCCAGAGAAAACCATAATTCAAAAAGACACATGCACCCCAATGTTCATTGCAGCATTATTTACAATAGCCAGGACATGGAAACAACCTAAATGCCCGTCGACAGATGAATGGATAAAGAAGATGTGGTACATGTATACAATGCAATATTACTCAGTCATAAAAAGGAACGAAATTGGGTCATTTATAGAGACGTGGATGGATCTAGAGTCTGTCATACAGAGTGAAGTCAGTCAGAAAGAGAAAAACAAATATCGTATATTAATGCATATATGTGGAACCTAGAAAAATGGTACAGATGAACAGGTTTACAGGGCAGAAATAGAGACACAGATGTAGAGAACAAACGTATGGACACCAAGGGGGGAAAGCGGCAGGGAGGGTGGAGCGGGGGGTGGCTGGTGGTGGGATGAATTGAGAGATTGGGACTGACATAGATACACTAATATGTATAAAATGGATAACTAATAAGAACCCAATGCATGAAAAAATAAATAAAATAAAATTCAACAATTTAGAAAAAAAAAAAGAAGACAAGACACAGAGACTGAAAGAGGGAGAAGGCCATGTGATGACAGAGGCAGAGATTGGAGGGACACATCTACAAGACAAGGAAAGCCAAGCTTTGCCAGCAACCACCAGAAGCTAGCAAGAGGCTATGCCCCTACCGACACCCTTGACCTTGGACTTTTGGTCTCCAGAGCTGTGAGAGAATAAATTTGTTGTTTTAAGACACCCGGTTGGCAATAATGTGCTACAGCTGCCACAGGAAACTAACACAGGACTCCACCTGGAGACCTCCACATCCTCATACAACTTTCTCCCTCCCTTCCCAGACATCTCAGACCATTGGATCTTTCACCATACTAACCTCTAGACATGACACCCACGGAGCCAGTCAGATCCTCAGCCATTCGCTATGCAAGGTGAGGAAGCCTGGCGCTGGAGGGGTGCGGGCTGGCAGGGCTGACCAGGAAGGAGCTGGGAGACTCCTGCAGAGCCCGCAAATCCCACACGTTCTGTCTTTTCAATTCTAAAACAATATCAGAAGGTTCCCAGAAAGCAACAAGCCCCGGGCGATCCGGTCAGTGGTTAAACAGCGGAGCCTGATAGCTTACTTTATTAACTTGCTAAATCAAAGGGCTGTTATAGTCTCTGTCCGGCAATAAAACTCAGGAAGGAGTTGAATCACCCACCTATTAGCTTGGTGTTGGCGTGGTTAATGGACGTGGCCCACCTGGGCCCAGGCCAGACCACAGCAAAGCCAGCCCGCATTTCTAACTACAAACCCTCCCACCTCCTCTGCCCACCTGCCCGCAGGCCCCTGCCTGGGGATGAAGGCTGCAGCAGATTCTGTTTGCCGTGGCTTGCTTTTTAAATACACCCAGAATTATCCCTCTCAAATACACTTCCACCTAGCTCCTCCAGGGTCTCACCACGACCCCAAACAAACACAAAGAAACCAAACATCCAGAAATCCAGGCTTTACTGAATCCATTCTGTAAGGAAGCAGCCAGCACTGAGTTTTTACAACACATTGTAAGCAGGTGCAAAGCCCCCAGAGCCTGATGCTGGGCAGCGTGGATGAGCCCAGTCCTGATCCAGTATCACCCCCTGACCACACAGAGCCAGGAAAACACCCTATTTTCTGCCCTTCCAGTATCACCCTACCTTCTTGGGGCTGTTCCTCCAAGCACTTTTTCCCACTGCTTTAAAATGGGGAGGAAAGGCACCACCGCTGTGAAAAGACGGGCCTCAAACCGCTGTTTTCCTTCATGCAGCTTACCAGCACTGTCACTCTGAACAGCTGGTGAATGCTCTGAGCCTCAGTCTTTTCACATGTAAATGATGCCTCCAATGGGAGCTTCCTTCTAGGAATAACTAGGAAGGTATGTATCTAAAAGTGCTTAAGAGTTTGCTCTATCATAAATGCTCCGTTAATGTTGCTTGTTAATGATTTTGATGAATAATGTGCCTGGCGTACAGTAAGTACTCAGCAAAAATAATAATTATTGTTATTATTTCTATAATAACATCTAGCAAAACCAGGCTCCAAGTGCAATAAAAACTCATTATGAAAA
>RJWK010067989.1:0-11471 GCA_004363435.1 Platanista minor
ATGTTTATGTGTGTGTGTGTATATATATATATATATATAATACATATATTTATTATTGCACATACATACACACACAGAGTTTATAAAATGCAAATCTCTTCTGAGGGCCAGACCTTCTTACATACCTCACTTAACTTCTTATACCTAAAGCTTTTTGAATTGTCGCAGTCAGAACTGCTTGTTCCTCTTTGGGCTTTGACAGTGCTTTGTCCTCCTTAATTCTGGCTTTGTCAAGTAAATAATTGTGTAAGTGTTGATCTCCCAATTTTGTGTGCCCCCCACCTTCACCCACCCAGGGTGCTTAGCATAGTTCGTGCTTGAGACAGTTCAAATGTACTAACCAAGCGAAGAGATTGTTCAGTTGACCTTCTGTGCTAAGAGGTTCTGCCCGTGGGTGACGGAGGTGGCTGGAGATTTGGCCATTGTCAACCGTCTTGAAGGTCCCTGTATTTTCTGCCATGTACAGTTTTGTCATCGTATCCCGCTCACCCCATATTCCCTCCCTCTATTGTCATTCCATATTGTATCTTCATTTATTCAAAACTGTATTTTTAGCACCTACCACATGCCAATCCCTGGGCTAGGTCTTGAAGAAGGGGGGATAAGGTATAGTCCATGATCCCAAGGAGTCCGCAGTTGAAGAAGCAGGTATATTCTGAGTGTCTTAGGTAGAGGAGTAATTCATAGGTCCTCCCTATAGCGTGTACCTCATTCCTCATGTACAGTATTCATGACGAAAAAGGAAGGATGATGGACATGCCTGTTGTCCCCTCTTCCACCATTAGAATTGCTTGATTTAGCAAACAACAATATGGAAGACCCATGCAATATTTGGAATGCACCTGTATTAAAACTCATTAATTTTTTAATCTAAAATTCCAATTTAATGAGGCGTCCCGTATTTTATCTGGCAACCCTATCCATGATGCCAGCTCCCATTGACCTCTTAGAGCAGAACTCAGACATGAAGGCCTCTGCAGGGAGCTTTTCCTCTGCTAGCTGTCCACCTTAGGCAGAGGGGCATTCGATTGTGTTTCTCTGTGCTGGTTTTACTTGCGCACACATCCCTAACAACTGTGCACAGTCCAAAGAGGGTATCTGCCACACTGAGACAGAATAGCACACACACGTACTCTCTCACATAATTGTTGTGATCAGAAGCATTATTGCATGATCAGTATTGGTCATGCCTCTGTTCTGTAAAAGCCATGCCATCTGACTCTATCTCAAAATATAATTAGAAAGGTGAAAAGAATGGCAGCGTAAGGAATCGTTTTTATTCCAGAATTTGTCTGTCACAACTGCCCAGTCTGGAACTGTGGGCTATATTTTCACATGCTAACATTGTTCCATGGTACCTGCTCTCATTTCTCTCGATCATTTCTATGTGGTCAGACTTTCCTCATGGGGAGAGCTGATTAGCAGGGGCTGCCCTGTTGTCAATGGAACTGTGTGAATTTGACATGTGGATGACATGGTTAACAGTAATGGGCACAAGACACAACTTGTTTGACAAAATGGAGATGAGACATTTCAGTCTAGACAAGATAGCCGTGACTCAGCTCACAGGCATTTGGCATCGTATGGTTAAGATTGATAGCTCTCCGGGAAAAGGCAAGTTTTGAACCAGGGTGAGAGTAACATATAGATCATCCATGTGACTCAGTGCATGAAAGTCAGTCATTCTGTTTGTGGAGTCAGAAGATGATCGAGCCCAGTAAGGAGCTCAGAGATGGGAAGCCTTGTGTCCAAACCTGTCAGTGCTTTCCATATGGCGTGCAGACAACGGTCACCACAAAGTCATGTGCAGCTCTTTTAGCCCAGACCAACCCTGAAACTCTAATAACTGGGTGTTTCACTTATTCCCACGGCCTCCCATACTGGGGTCCCCTTTCCCCTGGTCCTCTAGTCCCTTTCTTGGTTGTTCTTCTCTTAATGACGTACCTGATATAGAAATTTATAGTGACTACACAAGTAATACGTGGATATATGTCCATATAGTAAAAATTTAAACATTTCAGATAAAGTGAAAGCTTTGCTTGCCAGCTCTGCCTCCTGTCATGCCTCTCTCCTCCCCTGCGGTAACTACAGTTATCAGTTTGGTATGTCCTTACTTGATATCTGTCTCCCCACTAAACACTAAGTTCCGTGAGCGCATGTCCAACAACTGGCTTGTTCGCTGCTCGTACTTGAATGCCCACAGGGCTCACAGAGATGCAGAGACATCTGGACCACTTCCATGGGTGATACGTGGCATGGGAGTAGGGGGACTTGTATGTATTTTTTTAAAATTGCCTAAACAGGATTATAAAAATTGTGATATGCTTTGAAGTTCAAGCCTGGAAGTGTATTCCTGTGACTGTATATATGATATCATTTGGATATTATTTTAAAAATCTATGTTATAAACCCTTTGTGAATGTGAAGCCCAGTATAAATGGCTCATCAGGCCTGGATCAGACAGATCCAGGTGCCTTTCACAGCACCCTGCACGTAGTAGGTGCTCAATAGTTATTTGTTGGATGATCAAGGGAAGATAATGAAGCCATGTCTCAGTGACAGGGAAGTTATTTGGTGGTTTAGTTCTTCTGGTGTAGAGATACGGGGAGGACAAATTCAGGTGCTGGGGAGACTTGAGAAGTTCACAGAATGGTAGATGGCAGCTCAAGCATTAGTTCAGTGTCCCCTCCTACTTCCATTGCTTTTGTCTTCGGGATTCCCCGAGGCTGGTTAGGTCAGGAGCACCATTGTACCTCTACTCTGGTGGTATCACATAGTTCTAGTTGGTTTTTTAAAAAAATATTTATTTATTTATTTATTTTGACTGTGCCGGGTCTCAGTTGCGGCACGTGGGATCTTTGTTGCGGCATGTTTAGTTGCAGCACGCGGACTTGGTTATTGCGTGCGTGTGGGATATAGTTCGCCAACCAGGGATCGAACCTGCGCCCCCTGCACCGGGAGCGTGGAGTCTTACCCACTGGACCTCCAGGGAAGTCCCAGTTCTGTGTTGTTTGGTTAACTCATATATCCTCCCCTCCAGACAAGAAGTGTGTCTTCCTCAGTTTTGTATGCTTGGCACCTCTTACATAAAGACATCAAATGTTTGTTGAATAAAAGATGGCCATGTGATTTTTTTTTATGGTTCTCAAGTTTGGGTATTAACCTGTGCTGAGAAAACTGAGAGCTTCCAAAATCATCCCTTCCCCCACTCCTCTGAATATTGCCACTTCTCTGTATTAATTGCTCCTGGTCACTGTCATTTTATATCACCCTTTTGAAGGCTCAGTGGACAGACTTACCCCTGGTTCACTTTTATAGCCCAGCTTCAGGTTATGCACATAGTAACTTCCTACACAGGAATAATTTTAGCTTTTAGAACATGACCCCAGATAAAAAGAGATTTAACGTGGTGGAATAAGTAAGTATGTAAGTAAATAAATATGCACCATCAGTAAAACCTACCCTCAGTTTGGGGTTTATCAGAACAGCTTCCATCTGAAGCCTGTTCCACTGTTGTTTCTCTTGGTCCGTTTGAACCCTAATGGGGCTTTCACTTCTGAGATGGTGGTAAGCATTTCAGATGAGAGAGGTCACCTACCAGAATAACACTCCCTTTTACCCACTGAGTAGATTTCTTCCCAGACCATATCTGAGTGTGCCTGTAGTCTGGAAAAACGACAGGAGTGGAGTGAGTGATGGAGTGAGTGATGGACAGAGATGTCCTCTTTTCTTGGATAAATATTTTAAAAGGAATTGCCGTGGCAGAGATGAGGAGAGTGGCTTCTTTTAATAACTATCAGTTTGAATGTGGTCATAAGGTTTCCTGACATTTATGAAGAACAAAGAAAGGTATTATTATGGAAAAATTTAAGTGGGCTTTTCTTTTTCTTTTTTTAATTTTTTTTTTTTTTTATTATTTATTTGGTTGTGCCGGGGCTTAGTTGCGGCAGGTGGGCTCCTTAGTTGCAGCATGTGGGCTCCTTAGTTGCGGCATGCATGTGGGATCTAGTTCCCTGAACAGGGATTGAACCCAGGCCCTGCATTGGGAGTGCGGAGTCTTATCCACTGCGCCACCAGGGAAGTTCCGAGTGGGCTTTTCTTTGACTGACAGAAGATTCACATGCCCCAAATTTTAGGGTCTTTTTTTTTTTTTTTTGGTCTGAGCAATGCCTGGGTTTGAGGATAGTGTCTGGAATAATCTACTAGAGCTATGGGCAGTGGGGAGGGGCCTCTTTTCTTCCTGACAACACCCTTGCCCCTAGGTAGCCTGTGAAGTGCAGAGTCTATATCATAGAGTGTAGGGTTGGAAGGACACTGAGAGATAGACTCTTGAGGTCAGAGGGGTAAAGTGACTTGCCCAAGGTCAGAGTGATACTTGGGGGCAAAGTCAGGCTGAGACCCAGGTCCTCTGGCCTCAAGGCCGTCACTGCAAGTCTTTCATCAGTAAGCAGAGAGGTCCCTTCGCTGTGCTTCCACTGAGAGGAGATGCCCGCCGGCAGCCATAAGAAAGGGGATTCTGGAGGCTTTCTCTGCTTTGAAGTCAGACAAGGATGCTATAACTCAAGCTCTTTCTGGTACTTCACAAGGGCTTTTTGGCTCTGTGAGGGAGGCATTAGTTAGCAAAGGAGGAAACCCTGAGTTGTCTGACACCCCTAACATTTCTACAAAGTTACTTAGAATTCTACAAATAAAGACTGTTAGGCTTCTCAGATTCCTAGGTCAGTTCAGGGCTAAAGTGGTTGCCCTAGAGAAACATGGAATGGGTTTCCTGAGAGGTTTCCCCCGTGTCTGAAATTTATTTCTGGACTCATTTACTTATTTTCTTTGTTTTCCATCATATCCCCAGTGCTTAGCACATAGCATATGCTTAATAAATATTTATTGAACAAATAAGTATGTGTGCCACTATTTTATCTTATGAGTATACTCTATGAGATCAATTCAATAACTCTGCCTCTTGGTAGAACTGTGTAACTTTGAGCAAGTCATTTAAACTTCCTGAACTTCATATGTAAATAGGGATGATAAGGGTACCTACCCGAAAGGGTGGTTGGGGAGATGTAAATTGCTAATAACAGTGCCTGGTACATAGTGAGCTGTCAATATGATAGTTAGCATCGTTATCATCATCATTATCTGTTGCCTAGAGTGTAAAGACGATGCTAAATTCCAGGAGTACAGGAGTAGAAAAGACATATATAGTCCCTGTCCTTGCAGAGATTCCTGGAGGCAGTGATATCTGAGCAGAGTCTTTTTTTAAAACTTATTTTATTGAACTATAGTTGATTTACAATGTTGTGTTAATTTCTACTGTCCAGCAAAGTGCTTCAGTTATACATATATATAGGCATTCTTTTTCATATTCTTTTCCATTATGGTTTATAATAGGATATTGAATATAGTTCCCTGTGCTATACAGTAGGACCTTGTTGTTCTGAGCTGAGTCTTGAAGGCCAGAAGCTGGTGGGAGTTTGAATTAGTATGGTGATCGTTGGTATGGAGAAGAAGAGAATTATCTAGGAGGTAAGATTGGCAGGTCTTGGTGATTAATTTGGAGTGGGAGGGTGAGAAAGAGGAAATAGACCAGGGTGAAGCCCCATTTTTTTTTTAGCTAGGTATATAGTGGTACCACCAACTAAGAGGTAGCATATGGGAGAAAGAGTAGGCTTGTGGGGGGGGAACAACTGGTGGGTTCTGTTACAGATGGGTTACTTTGAGTTGTCTATGGGATAGCCAAGTGGAGATGTCCATTCGGCAGTTGGATATATGGGTCTGGATGAGGGCTGGAGACTGATCCAGGTGGGAGAGAGAGATTTGAAAGTATCACTAGAAGCCGTGGGTGATCATTAAGACCATAAGAATCAATGGGTCTGTCTGTCTGAAGAGGACATGTAGAGTGTAAAAAGAAGTTTGAGCCGATTTCAGAACCCTAAGAATAGCCTGCATTTAAAGAGTGGGCCGTGGAAGGAGAAACTGAAGAGGATGGTCACAGAGGCATGAGCAGAATGAGGATGGAGTATTTTGACTCTATCTGCCTCTCTGCCTAGATAATCCCTCATAATGGCTCTCTCAGACAGCCATTCTCAACTCAACTCATTAAGCTAGACCTAACCCCATCTTATAGATGAGATGCCTGAAGCTCAGAGAGGGGAATTAATTCATTTAAGCCTAAAATCAAAGCCTCTCCCTCCCCCTTTCCCTCCTTTGTTCTTTTCTAGCATGTGCCCCCATGGAACGTGCCAGGTGTGTGTCTGTAAGTTCTTGGCAGATGTCAACCGGATTGAAAGTTGGCTTGGTTATTTCACTTCTTCCATTTGGGGCTACAGGAATTGGAGAATGTATTAGTTTCCTAGGACTGCTGTAGTAAATTTCCAGGAACAACGTGGCTGGGATTTCCCTGGCAGTCCAGTGGTTAAGACTCCACACTTCCACTGCAAGGGGCACGGGTTGGATCCCTGGTCAGGGAACTAAGATCCCACGTGCTGCGCAGCGTGACCAAAAAAACCCCCCAAACAAACAAAAACAACAACGTGGCTTACAACAACAGAAATTTATTGTCTAATAGTTCTGGAGTCTAGAAGTCCAAGATCAAAGTGTCATCAGGGCCGGGTTCCCTCAAAACATTCTAGGGACAAATCTTTCCCTGCTTCTTCTAGCTTCTGGTTATTGCTGGAAATCCTTGGTGTTCCATGTCTTGGAGAAGCATCACTCCAGTCTCTGCCTCCATAGTCCCATGACATTTGCCATGTTTTTGTCTGTCCCTGTGTCTTCCAGACATTGCCTTTAGGTATTCTTTGGTACCAGTCTGCATAGTTATGAATAATAATAAAGGAAACTATTTATGTAGCAGTTACTAAGTACCAACTCTTTATATAAATTATCTTTAATTCTCATAGCCACTACACAATGTAGGTGTTATTACCCTTATTTTAAAGAGGAGGAAATGGAAGCTTGGAAGTATTAGATGACTTGCCTGAGATCACATATCTAGAAATCCACAGAATTAGGTTTCAAACCCAGGTCTGTCTGAGGCCACATTGTATTTTTACAAGGTCTAGGGTTGTAAAAGTTTTGGTGTAAAACCCACTGTCTGTGTGTCTTTCATTCCCACAAGGATTTGAAGCAGCTTATAAATATATATAATAAAAGAGAATAAAAATGGTTAAAGAAATTAGAGTTGAGAGAAAACAAAAGCAAGAAAACAAGATGAAGTCAGGGGTACAGTCTGAACATAAGCATGCTTGTCTAGTATCATTATGGCAGAGAGTTGCAAATCTGTCCCTGGGCTTTCTAGAAGCAAAGGGGGAAGAAGACCTGTTAAAGTAACCACAGTGTCCAAAAGATAAAACAAACTAGCAACAAAGCTAAATCCTCAGTAGAAGCAAAGCTTTTCTTGGTACTGAGTCCTGGGGGGGAAGTTGTCCTGCAGGCCTTCTGGAAGAGAGTGCTGTGGGACATCCTGGGCAAAGACCACAGCAACTTCCTTACAGGAGTGACCATCACCACCATCACCACCATGTGTATTGCAGGGCTGAGTCTTGTAACCTCCCTCCGTGTAGGCAGATGTCACATTGCCAGGGCACAGTTCTTGCAGGCTTTCTGCAGGGGCTTGTTGAGTTTTCTCATGTTGAGCTGCAGAAGGAGTTCATTAGTTCTGGATTGGGACAGTGTTTCTTCATCAGGGCTCAAAGGGCGGAAAAGGGTAGTCACACATCTTGGCATTCTCAGGGCATTCAGTGTGGAGAGACTGCCCTGACATTTCCAGAGTCCCTGCCCAGATCCAATCCTGCATTTCCTATTATACGTACAGAGGAACTTTGGGGAAAACGATTTGCAGGCCTGACTCTCCTCCATTTAGTGAGAACTGGGAAAACAACTATTTTGTCAGATTGACCCAGTGCCATAAACAAAAGTGAAGTGTGTGCTGGACTTCCACATGGTCGTGAGCTTGATTTGCTGTACTCCTCTAAGGGAGGTCGTCCTGGATATGGGAATCCAGGCAAGCAGCCTGTGGTTTTACTCTGCATTGCGGGGACTTTTTTCTCTCCTGAAAGAGCTTCTTTGTAAGTTGGATAGCTTAAAGTTCAAAGTGAAGACAGCCTTGTGTCCCCAAATATTATAGATAATTAAATGTTAAGACATCCTCTTGGGACTATTAATTTTGCAAACTCAAGCGTTTTTTATTTAAGAAAAGAACTCACATATGGGTGGCCTCAGAGCTAAAACTTCGTATTTCCAGGAGTGATGCAGTTAAGAGAGCAGAAATTGGCATTGCCCTATACCCATCTCCATTGGGAGAGTGCAGTAACACTCATTGCCAAATGTGATAAAACAGTTTCTCATGAATGGTCCATGGGACAAAGAATGCTGTAATTATCTATTGCCTATAATTTCATCCATCCATCCATTCATCCACCCATCCATCTATTCATCTTAGAGGATATGATGCCTGAGACAAGATAGTCAAAAAGAAAGAGGTGAAGCGGTTCATGTCCTCATAGAGTGTCCAGATTTTCAGACAATAAAGGATAAAATTTCAGGGTGTTATAAGTGCTATGAAGGAAACAAACAGGGTAAGAGGGTAATTGGGGAGGTGATGACTGAATTGAGGCTTGAAAGGTGAGGAAAAATCAGCAATGTAAAGAGCTGGAGGGGAGAGCATTTCAGGCAATGAGAACAGGAGGTTCAAAAGCTCTCATGGGAAAGAGCTTGGGATAGTCAAGGAACACAAAGGAGACTGGTTGTGTTGGAGTGAAGGCAGTGGGGAGGTCGGTCCTAGGCTATGTTGGGACTGGGTGGGACGTGGCAGGCCATGATGGAGTTCCAATTTTATTCTAAGACTAGTGAAGGCACGTGAAAGAATTTTAAGCAAGAGAGTGGTGTCATATGACTTGTGCTTTTATTAAAGAGATCACTTTGGGGCCTCCTTGTTGGGGAGCAGTTTGGAGAAGGGGCAAGAATGGAAGCAGGGAACCCAGGTGGAGAGTAGATATTGTAGCAGGCTGGGTGAAAGTTGTGGTGGCCTAATAAATGTAGTAGCAGTGGAGATGCAGAGAATAAGATGATTTGAGAGAAGCTGCATATGATGTATTTGGGTCCAGGCTAACATCTCTGATCCCCAAAGGCCATTTTCCAGAAACGCCATTCATCTTTCCAGAGAATAAGATGATTTGAGAGAAGCTGCTTATGATGTGTTTGGGCCCAGGCTAACATCTGTGATCACCAAAGGCCGTTTTCCAGAAACGCCATTATAAGGTCTTTACTGAAATAACACTGGTAGTTTTTTGATAACCAGTAAGTAATCTCATTTGGCATTACATCTTTAACTGGATGGTCTTAAGCTAGGGTAAGTACATCTTTAACTGGATGGCCTTAAACTAGGGTAAGTCCCTTATACTTCAGACAACAAAATAAATAATTTACTTAATTAGACTTGGGTCGGGATTGAAGCTTGAATTTCGCAGGTTTAGCTCGAGGCTTAAGTTTCTGAGTGTCCCTTGATACACAAAACAAATACTTATCCCTGTACGTTTTTAACATTTGTAGATAAAATCATATGTTTCATGATCAATTTAAATCATGGATTACTATCTACAGCCAAATAATAGAATATAATCAATATAATCATTCAATTCTGAAGTTAAGAAAGAGATTCTAATCTGTCATTTACTAAATATAGATGAAAGCCTGTAGCTAACAACTCCAATTCTCTCCAATTTGGTTTTTCTAAAAAGTCTCAGAAATGTCTGTCAGAAAGGCCAGTCCATACTAATGCTCTGACACAGACTATACTCCCATGAAACACAGGTGTTTGATAGGCTGGGTCAAGATGTTGTCATCACTAAAGTCAAGCAATGACAGATTTTTCTTGTGTCACAGAAACATTTTTTTAAAAAAAGATTTATTATTTATTTATTTTTGGCTGCATCAGGTCTTAGTTGCGGCAGGCAGGGTCTTCATTGCGGCACGCGGGATCTTCGTTGCGGCATGAAGGATCTTTTGTTGCGGTGCTCGGGCTTCTCTCTAGTTGTGGCGTGTGGGTTTTCTCTTCTCCAGTTGAGGCATGCAGGCTCCAGGGCACATGGGCTCTGTAGTTTGCCGCACGCGGGCTCTAGTTGAGGCGTGCGGGCTCCGTAGTTGTGGCGCGAGGGCTTAATTGCCATGTGGTATGCGGGATCTTAGTTCCCTGACCAGGGATCGAACCTGCGTCCCCTGCATTGTAAGGCGGATTCTTTACCACTGGACCACCAGGGAAGTCCCTTTCAAGGTCTTCAACAACATTTTTCTTAAACTTTTGGCACCTCTGATAGTTAACCTGGAGTAGAAGCTAAGCTACGATGTTATTTTAGTTCTAGATTATTTAGTTATTTTATGAGGTAGTGTCTGATTTGGCACATAAGGATTAGATTCATTGTTTTACAAATAATTTATCAGTATTTCATAATTTTGCAAAAAATCCTAGGACTTCCAGATGCTCCAGAGACCAGCTACTGTAATCAACACATCCAAAAGCATAGAATGGCTCAAACATGGTAGGAGTATTTCTCACTCATGTAACGTTTGGAACAGAGGTACTTGAGCTGTGGTTGGCTTTTTTCCAAGCAGTGATCAGGCACCAGACACCTTCCATCTTGTGGATCTGCCATCTTCCATGTGGCTTCCAGGGTTTCAGAGCTTATCTTCATCAAGCTGGAGTAAAATGGCAAGAGCTGGAGGGATATGCATGGGAGTGTTGTACGGGTTAGGCTTGGAGAGACATACATCAATTCCAGTCACATCCCATTGGCAGGAACTTAGTCACAGCTAAGTGCAAGGGATACTGGGAAATTCAGTCTAGCCACGTGCCCAGGAAGAAGAGGGACTGCTGTGATGAACAGCTAGCCCATCTCTGCCATGCTCCTGATCCATTTGGAGAAAGTCTAGCAATCAGAATGTGTTGGCACTGGTATGAGTTGGCTTGGGGATTGGGCTGGCATGATGGGACACATTGTAGAGACCCAGTAAAGATTTTTTAAAAATCCATTTGAAGAGAATTGGAGCTGTCAGCCACAGGCAGCTTTCTAGTGAGGCTATTTATTTATTTTCTGAAGTAGAAGAAGTACTGTTGAAATAGAAGATTTTCATTTTTTCCCCTAAGGCTTATACAAAGAAGAAGAAAAATGATTAATTTGTGCCTTTAAAAAAAGCATGCTTTCCTTACAAGAAATATATTTTGGTAGAAAGATACGGTCATTTGCTTTTTTTTTTTTTTTTTTTAAAAAGCAGGGCTTCCCTGGTGGCACAGTGGTTAAGAATCCGCCTGCCGGGCTTCCCTGGTGGCGCAGTGGTTGGGAGTCCGCCTGCCGATGCAGGGGACATGGGTTCGTGCCCCGGTCCGGGAAGATCCCACATGCCGTGGAGCGGCTGGGCCCGTGAGCCATGGCTGCTGAACCTGCGCGTCCGGAGCCTGTGCTCCGCAACGGGAGAGGCCA
>RJWK010067990.1:0-11471 GCA_004363435.1 Platanista minor
GCACATCAAGTGCCAGCGTGCTAAGGGCCTACGGTATTACGCAAGTTGGGCCATGACTAAGATCTCCCCCAGCTCATTGGTTTCCATCAAAGTTCACTGACCTATGATTAACCTACAAAGGTTAGTTCTTCAGTTCACATCCAGCACCACTGCTTGTCAGCCTGGGAACCTTCTAGAGGAACCTGTTTCCTTAAACCTGTTCTCAGCCTTCTTCTGGGCTTCAGCCAGGCCTTAACGACCAGGGGCTGGTTCTGTGGTTTTCTAGGTATGTAGAGCCTCTTCCTTTTTCCTTCTTCCTGATTTTTTTTTTTTTTTTTTCTTTTAAATAGAGGACGGGAGAAGGGAGATTAGGGAAGAAAGTCTGGCAAATGCGATTCAAGGTAGTACGTTGTAGCACTCAGTGGAAAAATCTGGCTATAAGCCTAGAAACTTAAAATGATGTTTTTAGATTCTAAATAGAATTTTAAAGATGCTTCCATTTTATAGAAGGTCAGCCCCAAGCCTCTGAGCATAAGAGATAGAAATGAAGAACCAGGCCGAGGAGGGGGTACATGGAAGGGTCTCTAGGAGGTGTAAATCCTGGCTTAGCTGGTATCAGCAGCTCTGGGTTTCTCCGTCAGCTCTGCGTCTGAGCTGACGTGATCTTGGGAACATCACTTCATTTCTTTCCACATCTCAGTATCCTCAGTGTAAAAAGGGAGTTAGACCACACGTTCTAGAAGGCTCCTTTCGGCTCTAAGAGATATGAGTCTACAGTCTGATTACCCTTTCCACCCAGGGGTCGACTAAAGAATGATGGATTTAAGACAAACTTAGTGGTTCTTAGAGGTGAATCAATGGCATCAAATTTAATAATGGATAATTAATTGATCCAAATTAAATCAGTGATTTGTCTTCTGTTACAAGACAATGTACACTAAAGTTTTGGTTTTAGCATGAATAAGAATGTAAAAAATCTTTTAATCCACTTTTCAGAGTGCTTTTGCTTGTATAACTTTTAAAGCTACTCTCGTTACAAAGAGGCAGTTAAAAACGTGTGGCCAAGAGGCTGAACTCAATCATGAATTTTTGCTACAATCTTCCTTGGCTTGGCCACAGAGAGGTCCAAGAGGTGTTATTTCTGGGCTCGTAAATTCTTTCTGGGCAGCAGGCAACCACTTGGAGTGTCCCTGGTCATCTTGGTCCTATTGTCCTGCTCTGTGCCGTGAGAGATGGACCCTAGTGACTTCCTTCTCCAAGTTACAGACCTGCCCCATTGCTTCTAAATTCTAGATTAAAGCATTAACCCCTAGCAGCACCTGGAAGTCATCACAATGTGTTGGCCTTTGGCCCCTTCTTGAGAGGAGCTATTTTTCATGGAGGATATATTTTAGGAAACTTTGCTTCTATTCTGTGGAATTATTAGCAATGATTTTCATCACATACTGAATCCCCTTCTCTATCACCGGCTTTTTGGCCATTGGCCTCTGTATGCTTGTTTATGAGAGGTTTCTAATGGGCTGTACAGGCTGTTCATTGTGTAGGGTAGTTTGCCCAGGAAGGGGCCTCTGCAGCTGATTCTAGGCCCTTCTCTAGCATGCGGGGCAGACCAAGCCACCTCCTCTGGTGCTCTGATGGTGAAGGACCGTCTCATATGCTGCCTGAGACAGTGGCTTTCTTTCTTGTGACAACAACTTTTCTATTCCACTGAGTCTGGTTACAGGAAGAAACTTGAGAATAACCAAGAGCTATTTGCTTTTACTCTTCTTATAAAGCAGTTGCATGGACTAAATGCATTAATTAATTAATTAATTAAAATTTTTTTAATTTTAATTTTAATTTTTTATTTTAATTTTTTTGCGGTACACGGGCCTCTCACTGTTGCGGTCTCTCCCGTTGCGGAGCACAGGCTCCGGACGCGCAGGCTCAGCGGCCATGGCTCACGGGCCCAGCCGCTCCGCGGCATGTGGGATCTTCCAGGACCGGGGCACGAACCCGTGTGCCCTGCATCGGCAGGCGGACTCTCAACCACTGCGCCACCAGGGAAGCCCTAAATGCATTAATTTAGAAAAATTACATAGAATGAAACTTGGTAAAGTAAATACTCACATTACTGCTATTATTATTATTATTATCATACACTATCCAGCACTTTGCTAGTTGCAAGGTGACTGATTCTAAGGAGAGGACCTAGATATCTTCTAGTCTAAACCCTCACTTTGCAAATGGGTAAACTGGGATTCAGAGAGGAGACAAGACTTGCCTGAGGTCACAGAATTTACTAGTAACATAAATGGGATTAGAATTCAGGTGAAAAATATTAATTTAGAAATTGTATATCTTTGAAGCCAGCTAGCGCATCCCAGAAGTTTTTTAGACAATAAAGTGGCAGGAAAATCCTGGATTCCCCAGAGAAGTTTTGGAGAGGTTCTTCTCATAGCTTCTTATTCCATTGACCCTTAAGATCCCCTCCACGGGACCCCAGAGAGCCCTCATGTATTCTAGCTCTGGTTCCTTCAGAGTGGCTGCACCAGAGCTGTGTCTTGGCTTTATGCACAGCTGGGAATGTTTGCTGCTCTTGGAAGAGATGGAAGTCTGCCATGTTTATTGGAAGCTGGATTCCTTACACGGTAGAATGGAAATCAGGAAAGTTTTTTTTTTCTAATTTTCATGAATTCTTCCTCTTTAAGTGACATTGTTTCATAGAAGGCATTTGTATTTAGTTTACTAGGGCTGTGTTGCAAAGTACCACAGACTAAGTACTTAAGCAACAAAAATGTATTGCCTCATAGTTATGGAAGCTAGAAGTCCAAGATCAAAGTGTCAGCAGGGCTGTTTCCTTCTAAGGACTGGGTGAGAACACTTGTTCCATGCCTCTCCCTCTAGTTTCTGGTGGTTTGCTGGCAATCTTTGGTGCTCCTTGGCTTATTCTCCCTATGTGCCTATCTGTCTGCAAATTTCTCCTTTTTATAAGGACACTAGTCATTTTAGATTAAGGCTAACTCTAATGGCCTCATTTTAACTTGATACTTCTTTAAAGACCCTAGCTCCAAAATAAGGTCACATTCTGAAGTACCGGGAATTAGGACTTCAACATATGAATTTGGGGCTGTAGGGCCCAATTCAACCCATAACAGCATTGAATATTTTAGACAAGTAGGGATGGCATCTGTCTCATTCACCATGGAAGGCCCCCATGTCTAGCACAAGGCATGGCACGTACTGGGTCCCCATAAATTAGCTGATGTAATGAACACACTTAGTAATCCTCACCTAATTATAATGGGGGTTTTTAGATTGGCTGTTCATAAGCTGTTAATTTTCCCTCAAAGATGCTGACTATCCTTGGTGATGTGGGAATTGGAAGACTGTATTGTCAGTAATTCCCAATCCTGAGTGTAGCCAATTTAATGTCAGAGTCTTCTCGCCTGAGCACATTCAATTGCACTAATACCAAGTATAAAACTGACTGACATTGACTTTTGTCTCTCCTGCTTGGAGCCTGGTGGAGGGTACGTGAAGCAATGAATTGATCTGAAAGCAGTGACAGTAGGAAGAGGAAAAAAAGAGAGTAACAGAGTCGGCAGCCCTCTGTCCCTGTCTTGGAAATCCCATTTTGACTTCTGATAATGCCAGGAGAGGTTGACATATGAGCATCTGTGTGGCACTGGCCATGGGAACGCTGCCCAGGCAGACAAGGAAGTTCTCACAAGTGTCTTTGTGACTGGGGGAAAGTCAGTTCTTAGATATCTGTGTCCCATCTGTAGGAATATAGTAACTCGTGACAAATTAAACCTGGACTCAGAGGCCCAAGTAGGAAATCCTGTGTCAGACTTTTAGATTTCCCAATAGAATTGTTCTTGCACATAAACAACA
This sequence comes from Platanista minor, assembly GCA_004363435.1. Taxonomy (NCBI): domain Eukaryota; kingdom Metazoa; phylum Chordata; class Mammalia; order Artiodactyla; family Platanistidae; genus Platanista; species Platanista minor. The sequence continues at coordinate 3,856 of RJWK010067990.1, forward strand.
GATGGAAGAGATTAATGAGACATTATATTCAAGTAGAATGAATTGGTCTGCCGTGTGGATGTAGTGCTCTCATTTGGCACAGGGTAAGATCAGTGCAAATGGAAGGTTGTAGTTGTGCTTCCAGGCTTTCTGGGCATTTGTGGCACAACCTACTAGCGTCAGTATAAGAGGACCCAAGTCAGAGAGCAGACTTTTAAATGCCTGACTGCTTTCCATAAAATATGGGAGCGTCTAAATCATGCTCCTGGAGTTGTTTCAAAAATGGATGATGATAATATTAGCAAAAGAGCACATGACACAGGATCTAGTCACTTGTTTATTTTTGTGTGTGTTTGCTCTGTTGTATTTCAAAGTGGGTGAGTTGGCCTGTGACTGTGTGCCTGCACGGCCCTCTGGGCAAAAACTGGAGAACAGATTTGGGGTCCCTTGGTTCTTCTGTTTGATTGGAAATTAGCTTCCTCCTTGGACTCTAATTCACAATGTTTAATGGAGTAGAAATGATTGAGAGCGTGTGGTTGACTGTTCATATTAGAAAGCCATACTTAGTGTCACAAATGAGTTCTTTGCCCATTTATTGGTTAGTTCCAGTCCATGTAAATAGATCACTGTATCTAAGCACTTAGACACAGAACTCAAGGGCTCAGACCAAGACCAAGACTCCGATGCTCTGAAAGATCATGGGTAACCCTGAGTCAGCTAATGGGCTGCTGTACCTTCCAGCCCCCAGAAATCAGCCCAAGGTCAGCCCCCCCAGGGGATCTGGTTCAGGACTCAGTGGGCAGCAAGGGGATGTGTGTCTTTCTGGCAAGTCCCGGAAGGCTTGGCTCTGTGCATCTTTAGGGCAGAGAAAGCACAGTTGCTTTTCTCATAATGAACCCGAATCACCAGAGCTGCTCTGCAATGAGAGTGAGCATTTGTCTCTTGTCTGGACTTACAACCTTTGTGGAACACAAGGTGCTCACTGGAAGGCTGCCACTTTCCATGATGACATTGCATGAGTTTCTGGCATGCTCCACAGCTTGTAAAACTTCAGAAAGTCTTTGACGCCAGCCTAAATATCCCAGGTGCCTCCCCATTTCTTTTCTGACCAGTTTGTGTCTGCTAACAGGTCCTGGTCCCTACTTATTAGTCAGACACCTGTTTATCCATGGCCTAAGTACACATGCAGTATTTCAGATGGAAATACTGAAATAAGTCTGAAGAGGGAGGTGGACCTGATTGCTAGGGTTTCTGGCAGTTAGTTCGTTGTTAGCTTTAAGCAGTACAAATACCTTTTCCCAGACTGTGTCTTGTCTTCTAACTATGTGTGTCTTTGGTGAACAAAATGATTTATATTTTAATGTAATAAAATGTACTTTAATAGTTTGTTCTCTTTTAGTGTGTCTCTTTTTAAGGAAATCTTCCTACTTTTCACAAGAGGTCATAAATAGACTATTCTATATTTTCTTCATTAAGTTTTACAGCCCCTCCAACCTTAATTTAGGTTTCTAATTGACCAGGAATTGATATTTGTGTGTGGTGTGATATAGAGATTTTAATTTTATTGTATTTTTCATAAAGATCAACAGTTGCCCCAGAATATTTTTTGCAGAACACTACTCTCTCCTACTGGTCCAGTTCTACCTGTGAAGGCAAGGGTAGGGGACAGTGTTAGTGGAGACCAGGTGAGACCTGGGGCTGAGGAAATGGGGCCATCCCACAAGAATTATAGTCATGGACAGATGTAGCCCCTGACAGAAGAATGACAAAGTGAGAGGGGGTAGGATAATAAATATCTCCATCTCTCTCTTTTGCCTTCCATTCTTTTGCTGTTACTTCCCATTGGTCAAACCCAAAGCAAGCCATAGGCGACAGTGCCCTGGTGATACACTGTGTAGGGGTCGACCTACCCAGGGCTCAGAGCAGCACGTTGAAGGCCAAAGGAGGGATCTGTGTGCGGTACAAATGGAGACCAGTTCTCCACGGTGTGCATCTACCTCATTTACCAGTCCTCCCAGAGATGCATAACTCTGTTTCATTATAATTTTGCAACCTATATATGTATCCCAATATGTAACATTTTTGAAAGTAGGTTTTCCAAAACTGGGTAGCCAGTCCAAAGCAAGCTGTGCAAAGAAAGGGCAGTAGTTCCCCTGCCAGAGAGGATATGCTGAATAGAGTCTTCAAGTCATGTTGTGGCTTCGGATTTCTTGAGAATTTATAAGAGCCCCTTTTGAAGAAAGTGGTCCTCTGAAATCTGTACATATTTAAAAGTAGGAGATTTAAAAGCTGTCTGGAAGAATTGAGAGAGTGTTGAGGCTGGCCAAGATGTATCTTCACGGTAGAGTGATCTAGGTGGACTGTTGGGGAAACCCCTGAATCAGTCGCTTTAGATTTTTCCTCTTGGGCTATCCGATTCCCAGAAGAGACGTTTTACAAGTTTTTATCTTAACCAAATGGAGGAAGAGGGCTGGGATATCAGTATTCGGCATTCAGTTACATATGACAATCTCCCTCTTTGGGGCAGGATACAGTTTTAATCCATTCATGCTGCTCTGACAAAAATACCATGAACTGGGTGGTTTATAAACAATGTTTATTTCTCACAGTTCTGGAGGCTGGGAAGTCCAAGATCAAGGAACAAAAAGATTTAGTGCCTGGTGAGAGCCCACTTCCCCGTTGAAGGTCATCTTCTCCCTGTGTCCTCACGTGGTGGAAGGGGCATGGGAGCTCTCTGGGGTCATTTTATAAGGGCACTAACCCCATTCATGAGGGCTCTACGCTCATGACCTCACCACCTCCCAAAGTCCCCACCTTCTAATACCATTGCCTTGGGGGTTAGGTTTCAACATATGAATTTCGGGAGGACACAGATATTAAGACTGTAGCAGATGCCCACACCTTCAGCTGTGTCTTTGTGGTGTCCAGTCCAGAAGATTTTTGGTCATCTTCCAGGTGGTTACACACAGTGTGGAGTACAGCAGGGCTCTAAGGATGAACTGCTTCCCAAACAGCTTTCACCAAATCCTCCTTAATAACTCCTTTCTTCCCAATTCCAGAGTTACACAGTACTGCCAGTAACCGAGCCTGGAAGCTGCTGCTCTGAAAGCCAGGTTTGTTCACAGCTCTGCCCACTGCCATCTGAGGATTTGGCTGTGGCAGGTCTGTTGTGTCAGTTATCATTCATCGTCTGTGCTCCAGCTTCCAAGTTTTATTGCTGTTGTCTCCTCTTCTGTCTTCAGTATGCTGTGACTTTCTATCCTTTTAAGTAATCTCTTTACTGCACTTTTAGTGGAGTCTCTGGAGGGAGAGAAATTACAGGCACGTGTTCAAACATCCTAACCCAGAATCCCTCCATTTTATAAAAACTCATTAGCCTTGTGAGGTGAACGGTTTATTCATTTATTCCCAACCTTTCCCGTTTTGTAACAGATGCATTCAAAGCTATCAATTTCCCACTAAATATTCTTCCCACAGATTTTCTGTGGGAAGAATATTTAGTGGGAAATTGATAGTTTTGAAAGTACTTCCACTGTTGTTGGGTTCCAAAGATATTGTCGTTTCCACTGTGATTTCTACTTAAATTCACAAGTTACTTAGGAATGGATTTTAAAATTTCCAAACATATTGTAAAACTATCTTTTCACTGCTGATTTCTAATCAACATGTGGTCAGAGAAGATGGGCTGTATGTATGACATGGATCTTTGAAATGTGTTGAGATTTCTTCTGTCTCCTGTGGTCCTGGTTGGTTTTTGTGTACACTCCATGTGTGCTTGAAAAGATTGTAGCGTCTCCATTTGTTGATGAAAGAGTCTATGTATATCTGTTAGATGAGACTTGATCTGATTACATAATTAGCATAATACTTTTATTATTCTAATCTTCCATGTTCTTATTAATTTTTTATTGGCACAATCAGCTTCTTCCCTGTGATTATTTTAGTTTTTGATTTGTATATTTGAGACTATGCGGTTAGCTATATACATATTCATGATTGGTGGATATTTTTTCCATTAAATTTTATATAATATCATTCTTTGTCCCTATTAATGCTTTGCCTTACTTTTTATTTTGTCTGATTATGATTTATTCCCCAGCATTCTTGTGTTTTTTATTTACTTTTTCGTAACATATATTTTCCATCCATTTGTTTCCAACTCTCTCTCTCGCTCCCTGTGAATGTGTATATTTTAAGTGTGTCTCTTATAAGAAGTGTAGAGCTGCATTTTAAATTAAATTTTATTTAATCTTTGAACTATGTAATCCCACATATATCGCCAAATTCTAAGTACACTAAAGGTATAATATCGCTTAAATCTGGAATTTAGAAAAATGGTACAGATTAACTTATTTGCAAAGCAGAAATAAAGTTACAGATGTAGAAAACAAACTTACGGTTATCGGCGGAGGGGGGGAAGGGAGGATGGGATGAATTGGGAGATTGGGACTGACATATATATACTACTATATATAAAAATAGATAACTGATGAGAACCTACTGTATAGTACAGGGAACTCTACTCAATACTCTGTGGTGACCTAAATGGGAAGGGAATCTAAAAAAGAGTGGATAGATATATATGTAGAGCTGATTCAATTTGCTGTACAGCAGAAACTAACACAACATTGTAAAGCAACTATACTCCAATAAAAATGAATTTAAAAAATTAACATACTAAAGAGTAACTGAAAATTTTCCCTCTCCTCTTGTTTTCCCATCTTCCCAGTCTTTCTCTTCAGAAGCAATTGATATCGTTAGTTTCTTGCTTGAGATAGCCATCATAAGTATAAGTAAATACGATTTGTATACCTATTTCTTTTATGGTAGCATTATACGCACTGTTCTGTACCTTGCTTTTTCATCTTTTAGCGATTTATTCTTAACTGTACATAAAGAACTTCCTCATTGTTTTGAGTGACTACTTATGAGTTCACTGTATGAAAGTTTGCTAATCTATTAACCTATCTCCCATCAGTGGACTTTTAGGTAGTTTCCAATCTTTTACTTTTACAAACAATGTTGCAATGAATAATCTTTGTGCAAACACTATTTAAACATGTACAAATATATCTGTGGGAGAAATTTCTAGAAGTGGAACTTCTGGGACAAAGGGTATATGCTTTTGTAATTCTCATAGACACATAGACGTTGCCCAATTATCCTCCGGAGAGTTTTGCCAGTTTACGCTCTCACTGGCAAAGAATGTTCTAGTTCATTCTAACTCCCACCTGCTGGTGTTCCCACTTTCTCACATTATCAGCCAAGGACCAGTCAAGAAAAAGAGTTATCGTTCAGGATTTTCAACAGATGAAATCTTAAAAGAGGGACTGAGTATGCGGGTGGTGGAAGAACTGAAGTCAAACATGGGCTATAGGGAGGCAGCTCAGGGAAGAGTCATTGCAGGAAGCTGCTACCACCCATGGGCCGAAGAGCTGGCAGGGCTGCTGGACCCCAGGAGCCAGGGCCATTGGAGGAAGCTGGAACCGCCTGCCTGGCAGGAGTTGCGGGGGATGGAAAGAGGGGCTGTCAGAAGAGAGCTGAAGGAGAAGTACCTGCTGAAAGAGGCGCCCCCGGAGGCAGAGAACAAAGGGAAGAAATGCCCTGGCTCCTCCCTCTCCTCTGCCTTTCTGTTTTTCTGCCAATGCCTCGCATTTCTGAAAACGACCTGAACTCAGCAAGAGAATTTGGAAAGTACATTTTCCCATGACTACAGACCAGAGCAAAGAAAGATGAGGAATGTACAGATCTGAGAGCCAAACAGGCAAAGGCAGGACACAGTCCCATCTTTCTGCTGTTCAGCTCCATTCCCACAACCTACTCCATATTTAACTACCACTGTTAACCGGGTCCCGCAGGATATGGCCCCCAGCTGTTCTTCAACATCATTTCCTGCCACTGTCCCCAGATTTTCTCTGCTGTCCCCACTCTGGCCCCTTGCTGTTGCTCAAGCAGGCCCAGCCCTCCCCCGAACCTCCCACCATTCATCTCTGTTCAGCATGTCTGAGGGGCCTCCACCCAGGACCGTGCTCCCATCTGCAGTTATTTGGGTGGGAGCTCCCTCCTGCCCTGGGACTTTGGCTCAGGTCCAGTGTCCCAGGTAGTGGGCAGTTAACTCAGTTCCTGATCTTGGGGCTGAGTCTTAATCCTCTCCATGTCCTAGAGCCACCATTTTCCATAAAGGCACAGCCCCAGGCAGTGGGCTGCTGCTGTTTGTTTCAGTTGCTTCCTATGGGTGGCATCAAGCAGTAAGCCTGGCTCCACCTCTGCCCCAGCAGGAGGAATACATTTAATCCTTGTTATTCGAGGCAGCTACCTCTTAGCCACCGCTGCCCAAATCAGACCCCAGAAGCCAGCAGGCTCAAGGCTCCCATTCTACCCATTGCTTTGGTTTCCATCTGCTTCTGGCCCTTGGAGATGTTTAGCTTGTTTTGAGACCAGTTGTGTTTTACTAGGTTTCTCTTTGGATAATTTATCTTTCTTTTTTTGTGTTTGGAGCAGAGGGAGTGTGATGGACCATGAACTTTTGGCACCATCTTGATCAGACCACGCACTTAAATTGGCTCAGTTAAAACATGCAGGAGTCATTTTCACACAGGCTGCTGCTAAAATAATACATGAACCAGCCTGCACTTTTTTTTCTTTTTGTGCGGTACGCGGGCCTCTCACTGTTGTGGCCTCTCCCGTTGCGGAGCACAGGCTCCGGACGCGCAGGCTCAGCGGCCATGGCTCACGGGCCCAGCCGCTCCGCGGCATGGGGGATCTTCCCGGACAGGGCACGAACCCGTGTCCCCTGCCTCGGCAGGTGGACTCTCAACCACTGCACCACCAGGGAAGCCCAGACTGCACTTTTGTGGTGGTTTGGGGTGCAAATGCTGGACTTCTTTTTTTTTTTTTTTAATTTTTAATTTATTTTATTTTATTTTTGGCTGCGTTGGGTCTTCGTTGCTCTGCGCCAGCTTTCATCAGTTGCGGTGAGCAGGGGCTACTAGTCTTTGTTGTGGTGCGTGGGCTTCTCATTGCGGTGGCTTCTCTTGTTGCAGAGAGTGGACTCTAAGTGTGCAGGCTTCGGTAGTTGCAGCATGCGGGCTCAGTAGTCGTGGCTTGTGGGCTCTAGAGCGCAGGCTCAGTAGTTGTGGCCCACGGGCTTAGTTGCTCCACGGCATGTGGGATCTTCCCGGATCAGGGCTTGAACCCGTGTCCCCTGCATTGGCAGGCGGGTTCTTAACCACTGTGCCACCAGGGAAGTCCCATGCCGGACTTTATTTATTTATTTATTAACATCTTTACTGGAGTTTTACAAAAAGTTGTGCTCGTTTCTGTTGTATAACAAAGTGAATCAGCTATAAATACACATATATCCCCATATTCCCTCCCTCTTGTATCTCCCTCCCACCCTCCCTATCCCCACCCCACCCCCAGGTGGTCACAAAGCACTGAGCTGATCTCCCTGTGCTATGTGGCTGCTTCCCACCAGCTATCTATTTTACATTTGGTAGTGTATATATGTCCATGCCACTCTCTCACTTTGTCCCAGCTTCCCCTTCCCCCTCCCTATGTCCTCAAGTCTATGTCTGTGTTTTTATTCCTGTCCTGCCCCTATGTTCTTCAGAACCATTTTTTTTTTTTTTTTTTTT
>RJWK010067991.1:0-11476 GCA_004363435.1 Platanista minor
TCAGGGCCATGTTCACGGGCGGCATGAAGGAGACGAGCCAGGACGTTATTGAGCTGAAGGGTGTGTCGGCCCGCGGCCTGCGGCACATCATCGACTTTGCCTACAGCGCCGAGGTGACACTGGACCTGGACTGTGTGCAGGACGTGCTGGGTGCAGCCGTGTTCCTGCAGATGCTGCCCGTGGTGGAGCTGTGTGAGGAGTTCCTCAAGGCCGCCATGAGTGTGGAGACCTGCCTCAACATTGGCCACATGGCCACCACCTTCAGCCTGGCCTCGCTCAAGGAATCGGTGGACACCTTCACCTTCCGGCACTTCCTGCAGATTGCCGAGGAGGAGGACTTCCTGCACTTGCCGCTGGAGCGCCTCGTCTTCTTCCTGAAGAGCAACCGGCTGCAGAGCTGCGCCGAGATTGACCTGTTCCGTGTGGCCGTCCGCTGGCTGCAGCACGACCCCGCCCGGCGGCTGTGCGCCAGCCACGTGCTCTGCCACATCCGCTTCCCGCTCATGCGGTCCTCAGACCTGGTGGACAGCGTGCAGACGCTGGACATTATGGTGGAGGACGTGCTGTGCCGCCAGTACCTGCTGGAGGCCTTCAACTACCAGGTGCTCCCCTTCCGGCAGCATGAGATGCAGTCGCCGCGCACAGCCGTGCGCTCGGACGTGCCCTCGCTGGTTGCCTTCGGCGGCACGCCCTACACCGACAGCGACCGCTCGGTCAGCAGCAAGGTGTACCAGCTGCCCGAGCCGGGGGCCCGCCACTTCCGTGAGCTGACCGAGATGGAGGTGGGCTGTAGCCACACGTGCGTGGCCGTGCTGGACAACTTCGTGTACGTGGCCGGGGGTCAGCACCTGCAGTACCGCAGTGGCGAGGGCGCCGTGGACTCCTGCTACCGCTACGACCCCCACCTGAACCGCTGGCTGCGCCTGCAGGCCATGCAGGAGAGCCGAATCCAGTTCCAGTTGAACGTGCTGTGCGGCATGGTATACGCCACGGGCGGCCGCAACCGGGCCGGCAGCCTGGCCTCAGTTGAGAGGTACTGCCCGCGGCGCAACGAGTGGGGCTACGCCTGCTCACTGAAGCGCCGCACATGGGGCCATGCGGGTGCCTCGTCTGGGGGCCGCCTCTACATCTCGGGCGGCTACGGCATTTCGGTGGAGGACAAGAAGGCCCTCCACTGCTACGACCCCGAGGCCGACCAGTGGGAGTTCAAGGCTCCCATGAGCGAGCCCCGAGTGCTCCACGCCATGGTGGGCGCCGGCGGCCGCATCTACGCCCTCGGCGGCCGCATGGACCACGTTGACCGCTGCTTCGACGTGCTGGCTGTGGAATACTACGTGCCTGAGACGGACCAGTGGACCAGTGTGAGCCCCATGCGGGCCGGACAGTCAGAGGCCGGCTGCTGCCTGCTGGACAGGAAGATCTACATCGTTGGGGGCTACAACTGGCGTCTCAACAATGTGACAGGCATCGTGCAGGTGTACAACACCGAGACGGACGAGTGGGAGCGCGACCTGCACTTCCCGGAGTCCTTTGCCGGCATCGCCTGTGCCCCCGTCCTGCTGCCCCGGGCCAGGACCAGGAGGTAGCTCCCCAGACCCCGGTTCCTGGCCTGGCTGCCTGCTGTTTCTGCGAGGGGCTTGGTGGGTGCGCGTCTGGGTGGGGAACTTCGAATCCCCACCCCCTTGGGCTGGTCTCGCATAAGGCACCCTCCTCACCCCCCCTTCCTTCCTGAAGCAGATTCTGGCTCTGTGCCCAGTGGGGGAGGCTGCCAGCAACAAGGCTGATGTGGCAGCAAGCTCACACCCAAGGCGGTTTCCTCGCTCACCTTGAGTTCTCGCTGGCTGGCTGGCGGGCGGGAATCGGGGTCTCCTTTGGGGCGTCGTGGCGTGGCTTTGCCCCACTTCTCTCCCCTCCCCCTGCCCCGGAGGTCTGAGAAATGCAGATGCGAACTCGTTCACGGTTGATCCCCAAATTCCCCCCAACCCCCATGAGTTGCATGCGTCCTTTTTAAAATAAACACACCCCAGATCTTTGTAACATACGGACCTCCAGGAGCAGGAGAAGCGGCTGGCAAGTACCTGGCTCAGGTTGGCCAGAAGGGCACGTTTCCGCCTCCCCGAGAAGCCCGAGCTGCTGGGCAGGAGGGAGCTGGCACTCATTTCCATTCCTGGCCTGGGTCTTAGCACCTTCAGGGTGTTCTATCATCTGCTTTCAGGAGGAAAAACGACACAGCCAGCTCCCAGAGACCATCCTTACGGGCATCAGGCCTTCCCATTTGGCCCTGGGTGATGTGTGTGGGCTTAATAAGAACGGGCTGACTCTCCTCTTCGCTGTCCCTGTCCCATGAATGAAAGGGGACGCCTGCTTCAGAATCTCACAGTGCGTCTGCATCCCACAGGCCTGCCCCATGCTTTTTATTTCTCCCCCTTTCCAGCCCTCTGCCCCCCCAACCCTGCGTTCGGGTTGACACGCCGCAGGCCTGTGCCCACGCTGCGCGGGAAGTAAGGCAGCCCGGGGGGGGGCTCTGCCTTCAAGGGCTTTGCGGCATCTCCAGCGTGTCTAGACCTCAAAACCATTTTTTTTTGTTGTTCTCTTTTGCTTTGTTTTTAAGAGGCCAGCACCACTGTCTTATAAATGAGATTTGTCCCCTCGGGGCAACTTAAAGTGTCTCTTCTGCTGCTAATGGACGATGGATGTCGTGTCTCTGTGACCCGCTCACCGTGTAAAGAATTAACCTCATACCTTAGCAGACGTCGTCTCCTAATATTTTCCTTTTATTTAATAAAAACGTTATGGTAAAAAGATGGAGTGGGCCCAGTGCTGAGCTTGTGGGGCTTGATGGATCGCAGATTCCTCGTGCCCTTGCATGTTTGGGGGCTCCTCTCCCCCCTTGCCCTTTTCCAGCATTGCAGAGGAGCTGGAAGTGGGGCCAGCCTTTGGCTCAGAGGCCTGGGGGCAGCAGGAAAGGAGGCTAGGACTTCCTTCCACTCGGCGCCCAGAAGACGGAGGGCAACCAGCCGGGGCAAGGCAGCCTTCAAGAGACTCTTTTCAGGTGGTTCCTTGTGCCTGGTGACCCGGCCCCCTGCCATCAGCCAGCCCCACAGCCCCTGGCAGGTTCTGTCTCCATCTGCTCAGTCCTGGGACTCCAGGTTGGGAAGCTGGGGAGCCCCCATCCCCAGAGGCTGTGATAGGGGAGGAGCAGGGCAGATCCTAAAGGAAGCATGAAGTCACTGTGCTTCCCTATGGGCCCAAGAGCTCCTCAGATTGCCCTCGGCCCCTGCTCTTGTGGCAGGCCTCTCTGTAAACCCGGCTGCAAATTGGTGGAGAATGCAGTATTCTGACAGCCTTCTGAAAGGGCAGGCTTCCGGGATCACCCTCAAAAAATGTACCCACAGGCCTGGTGCTCCTGTGCAGCGGCCGTCGGGGCCCGGGGTGAGGCTGGGTGTGTTTATGGGGGTGCGGAGTGGAAATAGGAACTTGGTTGGGAACTAGTAAGGAGCCCACACTGCCAGGGGCATAGAAGTGAAAAAACGGCAGCCCTCAGGGACTTACTGGAACATTCTAGCCCCTTCTCATCACCCCCAACCTGAGCTCCCCCAAAGAGAACCCTTCCCTGCTGGAGGCACGGCCCGTTCGCGGGGGCAGGGAGAAGCCTTTGCCAGCTGCAAGTCCCCCCAGATCAGCTCACACCTCAGAACATCTTGTCCCCAACGAGCTGGCAGGGGCGCCGGCACGGAGTTGGGGGTGGGGAGGTGCTGCCATTATCTAACCGGGTCGATTGTGCATAACCGTCTGGGCTGGTTCATGGAATGTTCTCAGGGGCCCCCTGCCCCTCCCTCTCCACACCCCCCCCCCCCCCCCCCCCCCCCCCCCCCCACCGCCGGAAGAAAGGAAAATTATTTTTCGTATTGTAAACTTTAAACACGAAAAAGCTGTTTTTAATTTAGCAGAAACTGGCTTGCATCTTCACTTTGTGCACATTTGTGCCCTTCAGAGGGAGGCGGAACATGCGTGCACACAGGCATGCAGACACACGCACACCTGCACTCATGCATCTGACACCCACATTCACGTGGTCACACTCACAGGTAGCCTTGCTCATAGGCCGTGTAACGTGCTCACATGCTCACTCACGCACAATTAAACACACAGCTCACATGGGTACGTGCTCCTGGACTAGCCTGGCCCTCCTCTGCTCAGCACCCTGAAGGGGTCTGGAGCTCATCACCTCATCACCTCCTTTACCTTTTGCCCAGGGCAGCTTGGGCACGTAGGGACTGAGCTTGTGGAGAGCCCATCTGCTTCCAGATATCCTGCTTTCCCACCGTGGCCCTGGATGTGGCCGGCAGGAGCCTCCCTCTGCACCTGGGCTTGGGCTGTGGGAAAACACCATCTCCTGGGACGGTGGGATGGAGGCCCGCAAGAGGGAGGCCAAGTGTGACTTCTGGGGCCTCACAGCGAGCGAGGGCCAAGGGGGCCTCGGGGGAGCCGTGTGAGGTGGGAATCTGCCCCAGACCTGGCCAGCTTGGAAACCCGCCCCTGGCTTCATCTCTGAGAATGCAGCTCCAGCCCCTCTGTTCTCACAGGCCCTGGAGCTTTTGTTTCTCATGGTGGAGCCTCGGCGCACCAGTTTTATTAGGGGCACCTGGCCATGTATCCCAGGAGGCACAGCCTGAATGTTTGTTGCACAAATGACAGCTTTTGGGGTGGGGCGGTGGGAGCAGTGTCTCATCCACTCCAGGATGCGTGGGCATCATTGGCCTGCAGACCCCAAGGGCAAGAGGGCCACGAAGCCGTGCTCCTGCCCACAACAAAGGGCCCAGCTTAATTCTTGTGGCTGACCCTGCTTGTTGCCATCCTGGCGATCATTTCACCCTCCTCACCAACAGAGCCATGGTTTGGTGCCCAGCCTCGGGGGTTAATTTAGGATTTGGCTGAGCCATTCTTGGCAACGTCTTTTGTGGGGGGTTTTCTCGATCTGGACACATTTCCCAGTTCTGGCCAGCGAGCTTTAAGGGGAGGTCTGGGGCAGGGGTTTCTGGACACAGGAAAGGTTTTATTGCCCCCTTCCCTCCCTTACTGTTTTCTACGAGGACATGATGCCAGGAGCTTCTGTAGCCATCTTGTGGCCATGAGGAGCAAGTTAAGACAGGCACGGAAATGCTGCCTCCCAGAGCCCTGAAACCATGGGGGCACCAGTCCCACCCTGGAACCTCTTACCTCCAGACTCCTTTTTATGAAAAAATCACAATGTCTGTGCCACTTAAGATACTAGTGGTCAGATATTCTGCTAATTGTAACCCAAACAGTTCCAAAATTATAATATAAATGTAACAGATGCTGGGGTTTCCCCATCTTATGTAAGTCAAGGTTTTAATTTGCAAGCAGCGGAAACACCGGCCAAATGAAATAGCAAAAATGTGCATTGGAAGTCTGTTCAGTTCCTCACAAAAGTGGCAGGAAGGCTGGAAAACCAGGCTCAGAAAGTGGTAGAAATCAAGGAGGCGAGGGTGATTAGCTGAAATCATGCCAGGGAACTGGTTGGTGAGGTCACTCCTGTCACCACCACAGAATCCGGATGCCTCAACTGGCACTGCCATTGGTACTCCGCCATAGCTGCCCCTGGAAACCACATGCTCCTGCCCCAATGCTGTTTCTTTGCATCACTTGGAAACATCCTGTTGGCCTAACCCACGTCCTGTTCTAATGCCCTAGGGGGTGGGGAAAGTTAGTACCTCAGTGTATTAGTGTTAGTACCTCAGTGTATTAGTCAGCTGCTGTGTTAACAAGCAACCCCAAGTCTCAATGGCGCGCAAAAATATTTTTCACATGTCTGTGACTCAGCTGGGGTGGGGTATCTGTTCTAGGCTTCCCTTGGCTGAGCAGCTCTGCTTCCAGGTGCAAGACTGTGGAGTAACCAGGAAGTTCAGCTCCACCTGCCTTGCGTCTTCCTGGGACCAGTAGCTAGTCAACCTATGTTCTCCTCCTACAATGGTGCCAGAGGACAAGTGGCATCACATGAGGCTTCCTAAGGTCCAGATTCGGAACTCTTGTGCTGTTGCTTCTTCCCATATTCCTTTGGCCAAAGCAAATGACGTGCTCAAAATCAGGGCTGGGTAAATATCCCCTACGTTATGTAGGAAGAATGCACAGTGGCGTGGCAAAGGGTGGGACACAGAAACGAAGGGGAACTGAGGCCCATAATTTGACTGATCACACCATTGGCTTTGGAGACTCTGTTGTCAGTGGGGAGGCTGAATTCCCATTATGGGGATTCCCCAGCCTCCAGATGCTGGGCCACCAAAAAGAAAAGCCAGCTGTATCTCTTCTGCAGCCACTGCCCCCTAGAGGTGGGGGAATCCTTCTCTTTTATTGTGGAGTAGATTGGGGCTGTAAGTGTCCTGGGCTTTTGGACAGCGGGTAGGGGGGCTCTGTGAGGCAGTTTAGCTGGAGCTCAGCCAAGTCTCAGGGCATTCTGGTGTCACTGGAAGGCCTGCCCAGATGTCCCTTCAGCGTGGTGGTTGTTGTGGTGGGGACTGGATGGCTGGCTCTGCCCCACCATACCCTAGATCCATCCCCCTGGGTCCCTGCCCCCTCAACTCCAGCCTCCTTGGCAGTCAGGCAGTCCGCCCCGTCCTACCTTCCACCCCACACTCAGCCTGCGGTGGGGGGCTGAGGGGCCTGGGTCCTCATGTAACCTCTTATTCGGTAGTAAGGAATGAGCTCCATGTCTGGTGTTTCTGGCTCCCATCGGGTTCTTCCCTTTCGCTTCATCATCAAACCTGATTCTTGCTTTGCCTTTCAAAACTGTCTGATGAGGGCCTGGTTTGGAAGTCAAAGAAGGGCCCTGTATGGTTTTCCTCTTTGCCTTCCAGCTCCAAATGGCCCGAGTTCACCTTCATGCAATGTGGGTACCCTGGATTTACTAAGATTCCATATAAGGCAGTGCAGAAAAGCAAGCCATGAAAACTAACATCTCGATGTAGGGTTTTGCTTCCCTAACAGTTATTGAGTGCTTGTGAGGAAGCAGGCACTGAGCTAAGTGCTTTACAGGCATTATCTATTTAATCTTCCCAAGAGCCTGCTCTGCAGAGTGCCATTATCTGCATTTCACATGGGAGGACAGTGAGGCTCAGAGACATGAAGTCACTTGCCTGTTGTCACACAGCTGGAGAATTGGCAAGGGCTGGGCCACGCAGAAACACACAGCGATTTAGGTTTTAATTTAGCTTGTATTTAGAAGCTTTATGTTGAGGGGTGCTGTGGCCTGGATGCAGGGGAAAGGGCATTCTAGGCAGGGAGACAGCCTGTGCAAAGGCCCACGCAGGATCAGCGAAGCTGGATGGAGGACATGAGAAAGGGAAGGGTGGGAGAGGATGCTAGGGAAGCTGGCAGAGAAAAAAAGGGAGCCAGCCAGAGTTATGGAGGAGAGGAGAGAAAACTATATCATGGAGGCAGCAAAAAGTAGCTTATAGGACTTGCCTCTTAGCTCACACTTGGATGTGCTCTGTAACTCAAGTGAAGCTATTTAAGAATGGGATACTCCTGGGACTTCCCTGGTGGTCCAGTGATTAAGAATCCACCTTCCGGGACGTCCCTGGTGGCTCCGTGGTTGACTCCGTGCTCCCAATGCTGGGGGCTGGGGTTCAGTCCCTAGTCAGGGAACTAGATCCCACATGCATGCTGCAACCAAGAGTTCACATGCCACAACTAAAGGGCCTGTGAGCCACAACAAAGGAGCCCACCTGCCACAACTAAGACGCAGCACAACCAAATAAATAAATAAATATTAAAAAAGAAAAAATAAAGAATCCGCCTTCTAATGCAGGGGACGTGGGTTTGATCCCTGGTCGGGGAACTAAGATTCCCACATGCCGCGGGCAACTAAGCCTGCGTGCTGCAACTACTGAGCCCACGCTGTGTCACAACTAGAGAGTCTGTGTGCTGCAACTAGAGAAGCCCACAACAAAGAGCCTGCGCTCCACAATGAAGACCCAGTGCAGTCAAAAAAAAAAAAAAAAAAAAAAAAAAAAAAAAAAGAGAGAGAGAGAGAGAGAGAATGGGATATTCCTTATCCCTTTGGTCAGGGTTGGCTGGAGAAGGACCCAGGGCTGTGTGAGTCCAGAGGGAGGAACAGCTCTGCTTTGGGGTCAGGAATGGCTTTCTGGAGGAGGGGCCATTTGAGGTGGGTTTTGAGGGATAGATAGGAGTTTCCCAGGCATATTCATTTAACAAACCCTTCCTAATTCCCCATCTCTGCCTAGTCTTGTGTTAGCTCTGGGGATCCACGGAAACAGAATGAACACAGATGAGTATAAAATGAGGCCTAAAGTGCTCAGAGCCATCAACAGACAACAAGCCTTAGGAGTAGGGAATTGGGTGTGTCTGTGTTCTTTCTGCATCACACAGGAAATTCAAGCCCCCGGAGTGTCTGAGAAGGGTGAACATACTTTCAGCTTCTGATCTCTGCTCAGTCTATAGGGGAGCAGACAGTACTCCAGACACAGCTGCCTTCAGAGGGTGGGATGTTCCTGGATCATGGGACAAACATTCAAGGGTACACTTTAGATAGCGCCCTCAGGGTGGGTCTGCCAGAGGAGAGGTCTGAAAGATGAGAAGGTGCCAGCCATGAAAGGATCTGTGGGGAGAGCAGTGCGGGCAGAGGAAACAGCACATGCAAAGACCTGGAGGTGGAGTAGCAAGGAAGCCAGGGTGGCTGGAGTGAGGAGCCAGGGTGTGTGAGGACCCTGCGGGCCACTGGATTTTTTTCCTGAGTATCGTAGGGAGCATGATATCCGCCCCCCTTTACGAAGACCATGAGCTGCTCCGGAAGTCCTGCCCGGGCCACACTGGGTGGTGGAAGCTGCCTTTGATGAAGGGAGAAAGTGATAAAGTCAGGGCTGGGTTCTGCCTGGGTCACCAGACACCCTGGCCTCACCCTTCTCAGGGCTGGGGGTCAGTGGAGTTGGAGGAGGGCTTGGGTCACTGTCTGGCCATTGTGCAATAAGCAGGCTTGTGGCTTCCTCTGACTCATCACCAGGGTTTAGGATGGATCGAGTTGCTGCTGGGGTGCGGGGTAAACGGGGGTGAGTAGGGCGAGCACTGGCCCCTCACCTCTGCCCTGTGGGCATGGCCTCTTGCTGTGGCCCCCGCTACCCCCCAAATCTTTTCTCCTCCATCTTTCTGTGCAGAAACCGGCTTAGTGCAGCCTTATGTAAATGATCAGGGTAACCAGCATTTTTTGAGCACTTTTATTATGAGCCAGGCACTTGACATATATTAACCTCATTTAAACTTGACAAAACCTGGTGTAGAGAAGGAAGCCGACCTCTGCTGTCAGGTCTGAGTTCCAGTCCTGGCTCTGGTGCTTAACTTGTTATGGGCAGCTGCTGTCCCCGCTCTCCGTCACTATTTCCTCTCCAATCTTACAGGATGGTTGGTGGCAGGGACTAAAAGTCACATAAATAGAATGTCCAGTCCCTTACCTGACTCCCAGAAGCTTTGGTCTCCGTGCCAGGGAGAGAAGATGGACTTCAAAATCGACTTCAGCAAAAAAGAAGATGAATTATTTGCTCATATAACTGAAAAGGCAGGAGCGTCTAGCTTCAGGTATGGCTGGATGCAGGAATTCTGAGAGTGTCTCTACCTACATTTGGTTCTGTTTTCCTTTGTGTGGGTTTACTCTCAGGCCACCTCTCTCTCTCTCTTTTTTTTTTTTTTTTTTTTTGTCCGCGCGCACCGTGCGACTTCTGGGACAGTTCCCTAACCAGGGATTGAACCCAGGCCATGGCAGCAAAAGCACAGAATCCTAACCACTAGACCACCAGGGAATTTCCCAGGCCACCTCTCTTCAAGTGGTGACCTCTGGCTCTGCAAACCTGTGTTATCCTTCAAATCAGCCACCCAAGCAAAGAGGGTGCTTCTCTCTCCCTTGCGGCAAACAAAAATTCCAGACTTGCATCTCATTGGGCAAACTGGGTCACATGCCTGCCCTGACCCAATCGCGCTGGTCAGAGCAATGGCTCTGCTGATTGGCCAAGCCTTCCAATTTGAAGGGGAGACTGTGGGGAGAGCGAGTGGTGAGACCAGCTCTCCCACAAACCACGGACTGAAAGTTGGAAAGGGTTCCCTGAAGGGCAGTTGGTTGTTGACACCCCAGATAGGGGGCAGATACTTGCTAGGCAAAAAGGCTAGAAGTCCAAGAAAGTGCTCAAAAACCATATGAACAAGAAGGATAAAATAGGGCAGTGGCAGTGCCCAGGACACTCCGAATTAAAATCTATGTATGTGTATGTATTTAATGTGGACTTTTCATTAAACTGTTGTAAAATGTAAATAAAAGCATGTTTGGAAAATGTTGGTTTCCCCCTATGATCTCCATCAGTGTCCCCTCCAGCCATCCCTCGCCCTGGGAAAAAAGTGTGCTTGTTGTGCAATTAGAGATGCCCCCAATTCCCCTGGCTGCCCCTCCTGGCTTCTGGCCTGCCCATGCTCCGAAATCCCTGAAGCCTCCTGAATACAAACTTTTGACATTGGTGGTTGGGGTCCCTCCGTCTGGGGAGGGACAACTAAGTGTCAGAATCCCTCTTGCCTCTCTAGGTCACCTGCCCCCCACCCCCACCCCCACTTCATCATTGGGGAGACTCTGCTGTCCCTTTCACTGCTGGGTCTGGGTGGGATTTCTGGACCTGTCCTTTAGCACCCCATGGCAAAGCTGGCTTCCTTGAGCAAAATTGGACTGGAGAAATTCACAGAGAGGAGGCTGAAGCTATGTAGCTCCAGTTCTCCGAGCTTAAGGATCCAGAAAATAGGAACTGAATAGGGGACAGGAACAGGGAAAGAAAGGTGTTAAGGACGACACTGGGATTTTGGGCTGGGGACTGATCGCACCCCCAAAACCATGTTGGCCATAGGAGCCTCCCTTCCTAACATCACTCTCCTCCTGGCCCATCACTGGTTTTATTTTCCACATCACATTTCTCTCCATCTAAAAAGTTCTCGGGTCATTTGTTGGTGGGTTATGTTCCATCCCCCCGCCCCGACTGTGCATCCCATGAGGGCAGGGACCACGTCTGCTTGCTCACGCCGTTGCCCCAGTACGCTTGGCACACATAGGCGCTCCATAAATGAATGAATGCATGCATGGATGAGCAACGCCCTGAACTGGTCTCTGGGCTGAACTGGTCCGAGCCCAGGCTCAAGCCTCGAGTGCTACCTGTCCTTGGGATGAGTGCTGGCTCCATCTTGGTGACCCGGAAGGGTCTGCGTCCAGGAGTCTTTCTCTTGGGAGCTCCAGCGCCCCAGACTGTCCCTTGCCCAACAGCCAGACGGCCGCTGTCCAGCGGGCCAGGAGGCGGCTCACAGCGACTGCGCCGAAATCTCCACACTCCCTCTCCCGCCTCCCCTTCTGGCCTTTGAGTGCGCCGCCGAGGCGCGCGCAAGCGTCTTCGCCCCCGCGCCGCGCGCCATTCCTGTG
>RJWK010067992.1:0-11470 GCA_004363435.1 Platanista minor
TATGTATAACTGATTCACTTTGTTTGTTATAAAGTAGAAACTAACACACCATTGTAAAGCAATTATACTCCAATAAAGATTTTTTAAAAATAATAAATAAAAGATCAGCTGTTATCCTTATGGGGATTCCCTTGTGTGTTATTTGTTGTTTCTCCCTTGCTGCTTTTTTTTTTTTTTTTTTGCGGTACGCGGGCCTCTCACTGTTGTGGCCTCTCCCGTTGCAGAGCACAGGCTCCGGACGCGCAGGCCCAGTGGCCATGGCTCACGGGCCCAGCCGCTCCGCGGCACGTGGGATCTTCCCGGACCGGGGCACGAACCCGCGTCTCCTGCATCGGCAGGCGGACTCTCAACCACAGCACCACCAGGGAAGCCCTCCCAAGAATCTTAATGGCACACTTCTGGCAACTGAAATTTTGATTTGTAATACACAGATCACCCAGAGATCTGTCCCCACATATAGGGGGATTGAAGGAAAAGAAGCACATGGAACACTGAGGGAACTGAGATTCCGAGTCTGCAAGTCTATCTTTGAGGGATGGGCATTTGGGGGGTGCATTCTAGGGTTGCAATAAGGAATGAACCCCCCTAGGGGCAGACAGCCCACGTCGATCAGTCCGGAAGGAGCTCGGATTGTACTCTGAAATTCAAATGATCTGCAGTTATGGTCAGGGAATCTACATAGTGTCACAAATAGGGACAAAGGAAAAATATAAAGAACTTTGGAAACAGCTCCAAAACCATAGCTCGATCACCCTCTAAACGTCATGTAAAGCCTCTTTATCCTTGAGGCAGCCCAGACCTACCTAAAGGGGCCCTTCCCTACCAGGACATCTCTGGTTTAAAGCGGCTTTGTTTGCACCTGGTCGTACACCAGGGCTCAGGGCTACCTGACTGGAACTGGAGGATGCTCCCCAAAGGGGTTGCCAACTAACCTGGAGACGTCATTGCAGTCCATGGGTGAAGCAGCATGGTGTCCACTCCTCGGTCCTCGATTGTCTTGGTCTGAGCAGGCAAGAGTTCGGATGAGGTTTCTAATCTATTTTCCTCTGGGCAATAATACTCTCACCTACAAGATCGCTACCCTAAAGCTCCTTTCCTCAGCAGTGGTAATCGTTAACATCTCAAACAAAGCCAGCCTCTCCAGAGCATACACCTGGGAAGAGGCTGAATTTATTGAAAAATGGTGAGTCTGAGAAATAATCTCAGATAACTCTCTTTATCCTTATGAACTGTGGAAGAGGGAATTTTAAGCCGGTATATACATAGGTGACTTTTTTTCTTTTTAAAAAATGAATACCTGGGGCTTCCCTGGTGGAGCAGTTGTTGAGAGTCCGCCTGCCGATGCAGGGGACGCGGGTTCATGCCCCGGTCCGGGAGGATCCCACATGCCGCGGAGCGGCTGGGCCCTTGAGCCATGGCCGCTGAGCCTGCGCGTCTGGAGCCTGTGCTCCGCAACGGGAGAGGCCGCAACAGTGAGAGGTCCGCGTACCACACACACACACACAGAATGAACACCTGTGGGGGGAGAGGGGATGACTTCTCATCTAGACACTTGATTTGACACCAAAATTAGAAACAGAGACGGTAATTAAACAACTCGTGTCTTGTGACTAAACCAGTTACCCATTTCATGAAAATAACAACTGTTAGTGTCACTCTCCTTGACGTTATCCATTTGGAATTTCAGGCTGTCTTTACTATTGTTAGTCTAATAATTGATCAGGCAGTGATCTGATTTGATGGGGAACGAGCTGAAATAATTGGATTGACAGTTTCCACAGATGAGGAGCTTACACACCATCTTTTGCCCATTAGGATCTCATGCATTTCCTTCAGTAGATCCATAGAGCATCATAATTATTCACAAAATTTTCCAGTGCCCCACTGCAGTTGTCACTCAAAAAGTATGTCCAGAAACCAAGGAAAAGAAATACATAAGTATGTGAGCATTTATCAAATGTATCCACCTTACTAAGGGGTTCCCACTTTCATATACAAGGAATCCTGATGCAGTCAGTCCTAAGACTTATAGCACGGATTGTGCATTCAAATATATCCCTTTTCCCATGTGTAGTTTGAGTTCTAAAGAAGTATCAGAGCAAGCACTTGCTACCAACTTGTAAGCCTTCATAGTTACGTCTATAATTTCTAAAAAAAAAAAAACCTGGGAGAATACCAATCTTCCCAAATTACAAGAAGATGTGATTTATACTTACTTTCCTTTTCAATTGTGTTTTGTTAGTTAAGCACCTTTTGCCCAAGGGAATTAGGCATTTCTAGTTGTCCTCCGGGCTTGGAAGGTAGAAGAAAGTAGAAAATACAGCGGCTAAGTAGGCGGAAAAAGCAAGTGCTAGTTGGCTAACTCCTGTACCCACCCCAGTCCAAGGATGCAATTTCTCCTTTAATTTCATCTTTTGGACTAGAAATGATAGAATGTTGTTGGTTTGCACTCTCGGGAGTTCCCCTGGTGAAATTCAAAACCGGCCCCAGTACGCAGAGGACAAGGAGTGACCATAGGCAGGCCACTCCAGATTGGTAGGTAGCAGGTGTAATAAGCAAGAGAACTTACCTACAAGGCTTGTCTTGAGCCGCTGCAAGATGAGTAACTCTCCGCACCTGCCCACCAGAATGTTAAGTTTATATAAAGCCCTTAATGGAGTTCAGTCACATACATGGTCCAAGGTGGTTTCAACCAAACATTACTCTCTCAAGACTTGCTCCTTGCAACGGCTGCTAATATGAGAACAGTGGACAGGTGGAACATACACCCCAAGGACAGGGGACGGGGTGAGGAGCCTCTGATGTCACGGTCAACTGGTGGCCATATCCTCTCTGTGACCTCCTCCAATTGTATTTAAAGAAGCCTAATGCATGGACATATATACACTACCAAATGTAAAATAGCTAGTGGGAAGCAGCCGCATAGCACAGGGAGATCAGCTCAGGGCTTTGTGACCACCTAGAGGGGTGGGATAGGGAGGTTGGGAGGGAGACGCAAGAGGGAGGGGATATGGGGATATATGTATACATATAGCTGATTCACTTTGTTATACAGCAGCAACTGATCCACCGTTGTAATGCAGCTATACTCCAGTAAAGATATAAAAAAAAAATATTACCTTCCTCACAGTGTCCCTGGGAGGATTAACTGAGTTCATATGTGGAGCACTTGAAAGAGTGTTGGGTACGTTATAAGGGCTGTACAGTGTTGCGTATGCGTGTGTTGAATGTGGAGACAAAATGTAGAGTGCTTGTTATTTATGGGAAAGGTATTCTAACAACACCACCCGTATGTCACCCACTAGACCCTAGCATTTTTTGCACTACAAACGCACTAAGAGTCTGATGGAAGTGTGCTCATAATGTAGGACACAAGATTTGCTTTATGATTTCAGCATGTTTACAGACCCCAAGTAGTCCATGGGCTCTAGATAAGAAGCCTCGCCTTATGCTGAAATCAGGTTTACAGTGAAAACATGATGGCACAATGAGCATTAAGATATTTTTAAAACTTCAACATCTAAGATGTGGTATCAAGGATGTAGGGAGTTATGGACTGAAATGTGCCGCCCCCCCCCCATTCATGTCCATATGTCTAGTCACAGCCCCCGGTACCTCAGAAAGTGACTCATTTGGAGATAGGGTCTTAAAGAGGTAAATGACTTAAAATGAGGTCATTTGAGATGACCCTAATCCAATCTGATTGGCGTCATTATAAGAAGAAACTGGACTCAGCCATATAGAGAAGGAAAGTAATGGGAAGACACAAGGAGAAGATGGCCACGTACAAGTCAAGGCGAGAGGCCTCAGGAGAAATCACACCTGCTGACAGCTTGA
Source organism: Platanista minor (assembly GCA_004363435.1). Classification (NCBI taxonomy): domain Eukaryota; kingdom Metazoa; phylum Chordata; class Mammalia; order Artiodactyla; family Platanistidae; genus Platanista; species Platanista minor. Next base: position 3,838 of record RJWK010067992.1, read on the forward strand.
TCCTGGACATCTAAGCTCCAGAAGTGTGGGAAAATAACCTTCTGTTGTGTAAGCCCCCCACTTTGGGGTGCTTTCTTATGGCAGCCCTGGCAAACTGACACACAGGGTAATAGAAACAGTGACAGCATTGGGGTGTGCTGAATCGAAGAGCTGAAAAAGTTGCAAAAACAGAGGGGGAACACTTATTCCTTTACACTTAGATGTGTGAATATGGAAAAGAGGTGAAGAAAAACAGTTGTGATTATGAATTTTACTGAGACCTTGTCTGAAACACTACATCCTTGTTTTGAAATTCTCAAACTGTTATCCCACATGAGACTCTATGAGACTGTCCGGATGAACCAACAATTAATACAAAACCTTTGTAACCGGATGAATTTAATTACGTGGCAAGAGGAAAAGATTCCATAGGCAAGTGTAGGCAAGCATGAATGATGTAGATGCAGGCGTCACATTTCTGAGAAGGGGAAAACTGTCTCTGTCCTTTATCAAAACACTAGTCATGTTTGGCCAGAGAGCAGAGATTGAAATCTCCCTGTACAATACTCAAGCTACGGCCATGCATAATTGAAGGTCATGGTAGGGCTGCTCCTGCAGGCAGAAAGGACATGAATGTTAGCACCAAATGTTGCTTCTAGGAAAAGAAGAGCCCAAGTCTGTGAGCCAGGTTGTTTTTCCTCTTTTAGAACAGGTCCTGAAACAAAGCCCTGCATGCCGCGGTGATGACTAAAGTGAGGGAAACGGAAGGGGAGAGGAAGAGCAGCCCCATCAATGTCAAGGCTTCCCTTCGATCCAGCCTGGGCAAGAATTGCCTGTTAGCTCTGGAAAAGACCCAGGACGAAATTCTGAAAGAGTATATGGTAAACGGAACCTCAGAAGAGTTCTATTGGAAACTCAGCACTGACTTTTCAACACGTACTTCTTGGAGCACATTGTAAGTATTTCGTGGACATTGATGCATGAGCTGGCAATGCTCCTCTTAAATTTTCTTGAATAAAAACAATTCAGGAACTAGCCTGCATACATTTTGTATAGGACTTTTAGGAAGAATGGAGCATTCAGGAAATATATTACATTGATGACTTATTCCCAAGAGTAAAGAAAGTCTCCCATTTACCCTGCCTGGGTCATTACCTCGGCTCGGCCCATCTGAACCTGAGCTATCTCGACAGCCAGTAAAAAGGGAAGGTAATGAGGCTGCCTCTCCAACCAAATGCCAGGAAAAGTGAAGCATTAAGGAAATACAGCATGCCGTTTGAGTGAAGATGCAAAATGCTGGAGAAGCAACATTCTCTAAATTATCTGAATGTGGCTTCTTTCAACATGGGACTCTTGCCCCTGTTTTCTTTCAGATTTTGACACAGGCTTTTTCTTTACAATTTTCTTTACCATTCCCTGTTTAAAAAAAAAATTATATATATATATATATATATATATATATATATATAATTGAATATGAATTAATATATATATATATTTCTATTTCAAGTCATATTTTCTCCCCTTTTCTCATTCCCAGGTCCACTACTCCACTCAAATATCCCCACTTTCCACTCATTTGAGTTCACTTCATTTCTCTCAATTCTGGGGTTTTTACAGGAATGTTGCCAAAAAGGTTGTTCTCCCACTTTAACATAATCCATTCCTCTCTAGAACTGGGGCACTCCCTCATGCTGTTCTTTCTGTGAATATGCTAACCCGATCCACAGACACAGAATGGAGAGGTGAAAATGGTGTCCTGAATGGACTCTGGCACCAGCTGGGTGGCCTTGATGAAGGTCCTCTAAGACTCAGTTTCCTTATCTGCAAAATGGGGATAGTAATGTCTTTCTTGCAGGGGATGTTGTGAGTCTAAAATGAGTGTATGTAGACATCTGTCATTATTATATGTTATCTCATAAGCTATTTTCTGGGAGTTCTCCAACTCAGTAAGAACTGATAAGCCTTTTCCATGGAAAGAGAAACAGATTGTAATAGGAAATGGAGTACTGCTTCTCCTGGAAGCGTTGGTTCTGTGTCACTTCCCTCTGTGCCAGCCGAAACACGTGGAAGAAGGTCCAGTCACTGCAAAGATCATCTCCCTTCCTTACATGGCATCTTAATGTGATCACAAGGGTGACCCTGGGCTCATGCCCCATGGATCCTTACCCCCGCTCATTTGTATCTTCATACACAGTTCTAAACATAATTGGATCTTCTGAAAGCCCATCATTGGGTCAAACTGAAAGTTAATTATTAAGTTCACTAGTCCAGCCTGCCAATTTTCCATTAAACACCACCATAGAGTGTGAAGTCAGAAGTCAGCATTTTTCTTCATTAACCAAAACTGCCACCAAAACCATCCAACAAAAGAAAGAAACTGGTCACAAGGAAGGAAAGAAATTAAAAATTGAAATTTACAATAAGGGAGATGCTATGGTAACATAAGTTCCATATTTGACAACTGCTGACCAAGATCCATCTGGAAAGTCTGCCTCTTCACGGAGATTCAGGAGGGTCACACACTGATAGATGAGAAAGGCAACACATTCCTTTCCAGCCAGATCAGCTGGGTCCACCCTCTGGATTAGCAGTATAGGAGATGTTGCAGCCAGAAAGCCCTCCTATCCATGTTTGTTTAGTACTAGAGCAGCCAAAGAAATTCTGATTGCCAAGGGTGAAAGTAGCTAAAACAAGAAAAATGTCACTCAAAATACTTGGTAGGGAAATGTTCAGGTGAATATACAGTTATGATTCCAAAAGAATATCATTAAGGTTATATGACAGTGTTTTTTCTTTTCCTCTTTAGACCCACAATGACTGTGTTTACCAAGCAAACAGCATTCCCATATTACGCTGAGTTAAGCCAGAGGACAAAGATGGTGTCTAACTCATGTGCTGCATTTGGAGAGTATTTTGTACTTTTGTTACTGTATCCAGCACAATCCTGAGCATATATTAAAGTGCAACTCTCTGAAACAAAAAGCAGAATGATTAAAAACAGAGCAATTGTCTCCTATTTGAATTTGACTTACATTGAATTTGGAAGTTCACTATGCATAGAATATGATGCTACTCTTTTGTTTGATCCTCTCAACCATAAGATGTGTTAAGATGATCAAGTTTTGATCCTAAAACAAAGTGGAGTAATGTCCTTCAACAGATGAGTGGATAACCATGGATAAACAAACATCCACAGCAATAAAACAATGAACTTTCAATACATGACTTATTCTCAGATGTATTATGCTAGGTGAAAGAAGTCAGTCCTGTAAGCCTACATACTGCATGATTCCATTCATATGACATTCTAGAAAAAGCAAAAGGCTATGGACATGGAGAACAGATCAGTGGTTGACAAGGGTTTAGGGTAAGGAAGTGGTTAACAACAAAGGAATTCGGAAGGGTGATGATGATAGAACATTTCCGTATCAACTATGGTGGTGGACATATGACTTTCTTCCTTTGTCAATACTCACAGGCCTGCACATCAAAAATTTTAGTGTATATAATTTTTAAAATAAATATTTTTTAAAACCAAAATTATATGTAATCCTCCAAGCAAGCAGGAGCATTTTAGAATTCTCTACCCACCCACCCATCCACCAACCCCAATTCACATCTAGAGAGTGACATTTTTTTTTTTTTTTTTTTTTTTGCGGCACGCGGGCCTCTCACTGTTGTGGCCTCTCCCGTTGCGGAGCACAGGCTCCGGATGCGCAGGCTCAGCGGCCATGGCTCACGGGCCTACCCGCTCCACAGCATGTGGGATCTTCCCGGACCGGGGCATGAACCCGTGTCGCCTGCATCGGCAGGCAGACTCTCAACCACTGTGCCACCAGGGAAGCCCTAGAGAGTGACATTTACTTGAAAGGCAAAATGCTCAGATATATCTACATTTTGACCATATGTATTTTGGAACCTCAGGACCCCCCAGAGATCATGACTTTCTTGTAGAAATAATGTGTCAAGACTTGTTCTCCTGTCCTATAACCTCACTTATTGGTTTATCCCTTTTACTAGGTTTTTATGACTTTTATCATAAGATTAGCATCAAGAAGGTTCTAACGTGATATAGATGAAAAGATGGATTTTTTAAAAGGTCTAAAAAATATTGAATTAGAGGTAAGAAAGACCTATGACTTTGTAATTGCTGCAATAATTATTATTGTTAAAGTTTAATGGAGATTATTGCTTTTTCTTTCTAGGAGGTAAAGTGTTTGCATGATTACTCAGTCTGTGGCCTTGTTGTTTATTCCTGCACCATTTATTTGCTCCAGATTAAGAAAAAAGAAAGCAATTATGTCTTAATTATCTTATATAACTTGTGAAGAAAAAGCAACAGAGAGATTCTCTTGCTTATTTTACATTACAAGTACAAGGAAAGGGCTTCCCTGGTGGCGCAGTGGTTGAGAGTCCGCCTGCCGATGCAGGGGTCGCAGGTTCGTGCCCCGGTCCGGGAAGATCCCATATACCGAGGAGCGGCTGGGCCCGTGAGCCATGGCTGCTGAGCCTGCGCGTCCGGAGCCTGTGCTCCGCAACGGGAGAAGCCACAACGGTGAGAGGCCCGCGTACCGCAAAAAAAAAAAAAAAAAAAAAAAGTCATGCTCTAATTCTTAGTAGCATCAATATATTAGGTTCCATGGCAAAAGGGATTTTGCAGATGCAGTTAAAGTTGCAGACCTTAAAATAGGAAAAATTATCCTGGATTATCTGGGTGGACTCAGTCTAATCAAATGAGCTCTTAAAAGCAGAGAACTTTCTCTGGCTGGAGTTGGAGGCATGAGGCAGAAGGGGAGATGAGAGAGACACAAAGCGTTGAGTGCATTTGACCCACTTTTACTGGCTTTAAAGATGAAGGGAGTCATGAGCCAGGGAATGTGGGCAGCCTCTAGAAGCTGAGAATGATCCTTGGCTAACAGTCATCAAGGGGGACCTCAGTCCTACACTACATGTACCTGAATTCTGCGGACAACCTGAATGCACCTGAAAGCAGATCTCCCCCAGAGCCTCCAGATAAAATCTCACACCAGTCAACACCTCCATTTCAACCATAATACTCTGAGCAGAGAACCAGCTTGTCATACTGTGCTGGGATTCCTGACCCACAGAAACTATGAGATGATAAAGAGATACTGTTTTAAGTTTCTAAAACTTTAGTAATTTGTTACCCCAGCAGCAGAAAACGAATACACAGTGTCTGAGCTGATTAAGGGGTTTAATTGGGAGTATCCTCAGGTAAGGTGTGTCGACCAAGGGCCAGACGTCATTTGAGGAATACACACCTGGTCCAGAAGGATAGAAGCCCACTGTAAACATGACCGAGACCATCAGATCATCTAAGAGGTATAGGCAAAACATCTGGCAGCAATAGGCAAAATGGAATGGAGCTGGAAAAACTAGAGGCAGAGACAGCAGATAGAAGTCACTGCAGGAATCCAGGCAGGGGTTAACAAAAGCATACGAAACCATGAGAATGAGGAGGAAAACTGGGTGGGGCTTCCAGTGGCTAATTGAATATGAGCGTTCAAAGCTGAGTCTAAAGTTTGCGTAGGTACTAATTAGCAATGGCTGCTGAAGATCTAGGCAACCGATCTTAATTAGGAGCATAAGTGTGGCACCAGTACATCTGTGAATGGCTATCGGGTTAGCCAACCTTCTCTGTCTGCCACACATCACATGGTTAAATAACCAAACAAGAGGTTTCCCTTTTTTGGCACTTTCCTGGCGGTCCAATGGCTAAGACTCTGCGTTCCCAATGCAGGGGGCCTGGGTTCAATCCCTGGTCAGGCAACTAGATCCCACATGCTGCAACTAAGTGTTCTCATGTCGCGACTAAAGATCCTGCGTGCAGCAACGAATCCCGCATGCTGCAACCAAGACCAGGCACAGCCTAAATAAATAAATATATTTTTTAAAAAAAGAAGAAGTTTCCCTTTTTATTTGAGAATATGAGCCAAGATTTTTATAGATATTTGAACTAATAAGCAAGTACTAAGTGGACATATTTGTGAGAGTGTACATTTCTTCACTGTCACATTTGCTTCTTCCCCAAATGTCCTCTGTGATATCTCTGTGCCAGGTAGAAATCTCCTTGAGTGGTTTGAGTTATCTCCATTTTTTACCTCTCACCTGTATTTCTTCTTGCCTCTCAATTGGTCTTTAAGGATATGGCAATGGAGCCTATTGGATTTCATTATAAAAGAAAAAAAAATTCAGAAGAACAAAGACTGTGCTCATTTATTGAATGAATTTAAAGTTCCAGGAAAGATGTACGTGTTTTTGACTCATTGAGTAATACTGCATTTCTCCCCAGCGTTAGGTGTTTTCAGGGTTAGGTGACTAATCCATCCCCTTCTCACAGCAGATTCTGATAAACTAAAATCTAGCTTGTTACAAAGAGCCACGATGTTATTTTTTTAAAAATAACAGTCATAGCTGTAAGCCTGTGGTTTTCTCATTTACAACATTATACTAAGTGACTTTAACTTTTGGGGCTGACAGAAGAAAGAAAGGCTTTAAAAGAAGGCATTTATTCCCTTCATAACTAGAACATTCTACCATGCTGCTATTCATATTTTTCCCTTTAAGTTTCCAAATGTTTCTATTTTCACAAAACTAGCTATTGTTGGGTCCAAGGCTCTTCAGTGTAAATCCTGCTGCGATCAACAAGGCACTCTGACAGCTGGGCACCAACCTCCCACCAACACACCCAACTCCCCACTTTGGCTCTCTCTTGCTCCAAGAGGTATCTGTCGAGTCAGCAAAATTCAGGATAACTACCCCCAAAGCAGATTCCAATCCTGAAAAAATCATCGGGGTGTTTTTTTTTTTTTTCTTTTTTTGCGGTACGCGGGCCTCTCACTGCTGTGGCCTCTCCCGTTGCGGAGCACAGGCTCCGGACGCGCAGGCTCAGCGGCCACGGCTCACGGGCCCAGCCGCTCCGCGGCAGGTGGGATCTTCCCGGACCGGGGCACGAACCCGTGTCCACTGCATCGGCAGGTGGACTCTCAACCACTGCGCCATCAGGGAAGCCCCAGGGTGTTTTTTGAGGGAAGGGGTTGGTACCATTTATGAAATACGGAAACTGTGATATGTATTCCCTATTGAGACTTTTATGGAAGCTCTGGATACTAGCCCAGGAGAAGGGCACATCGCCACAAAACTTTGCACGTCATGGCAAGAGGTTGCTGGGATCCTTGACTCCGAGGTACATGAACCCCAGATGAGGAGTCCTGCACTGGAGTAACGGTCTCAAAACTCTTTTATTTTTCATTTTTTTAAAAACATCTTTATTGGAGTATAATTGCTTTACAATGGCATGTTAGTTTCTGCTTTATAACAAAGTGAATCAGTTATACATATACATATGCTCCCATATCTCTTCCCAATTGTGTCTCCCCCCCCTCCCACACCCCTATCCCACACCTCTAGGTGGTCAAACACCACCTAGCTGATCTCCCTGTGCTATGCGGCTGCTTCCCACTAGCTGTCTATTTTACGTTTGGTAGTGTATATGTCCATGCCACTCTCTCACTTTGTCCCAGCTTACCCTTCCCCCTCCCCATTATCCTCAAGTCCATTCTCTAGTAGGTCTGTGTCTTTATTCCCGTCTTACCCCTAGGTTCTTCATGACCTTTTCTTTTTTTTTTTT
>RJWK010067993.1:0-11470 GCA_004363435.1 Platanista minor
AGGGGCTTCTCAGTGTGCGGAAACCTTTCCTGCTTCACAGCTCCCTCCCACTGGTGCCGGTCCCGTCCCTATCCTCTGTCTCTGTTTTTAGGGTTTTTTTGTTTGCCCTACCCAGGTAAGTGTGGAGTTTCTTGCCTTTTGGGAGGTCTGAGGTCTTCTGCCAGCGTTCAGTAGGTTTTCTGCAGGAGTTGTTCCACGTTTAGATATATTTCTGGTGTATCTGTGGGGGGGAAGGTAATCTCCGCGTCTTACTCTTCCGCCATCTTGTCTCTCGTGTCTTTTATTTTTACTTAAAAAACTGAAGGCACTTTTTGGCCAATCCAATATATAAGAAACTCCTACAATTAAATAGCAAAAAAACCAAAACGACCTATTTAAAAAATGAGCTAAAGATATCAATAGACATTTCTCTAAAGAAGACATAGAAATAGCCAGTAATTATATGGAAAGTTGCTCAACATCACTTACGTGAGAGAAATGCAAATCAAAACCACAGTGAGCTGTCACATCACACTTGATATGATGGCTCTTACCAAAGGAAAAAAAAAAGCAAAAGACACGAAGTATTGGTGAAGATATGGAGAAATTGGAACTTTGTACATTGTTGGTGGGAATGCAAAATGGTGCAGCCACTATGGAAAATGGTATAGAGCTTCCTCAAAATATTAAAAATAGAACTAGCATGTTATCCAGCCATCCCACTTCTGGATATTTATCCAAAAGAATTGAAATCAGGATCTTAAAGAGATATTAGCATTCCCATGTTTATTTCAGAACCATTCACAGTAGCTGAGATGGAAATAACCTAAGTGTCCATCAACAAATGAATGAATAAAGAAAATGTGGTACTTACATAAAATTGAATAATATGTAGCCTTAAAATAGAAAGAAATCCCGCAATATGCAATAGCACTGATGAACTTTGAGGATATCATGCTAAGTGAAATAAGCCACTCACTGAAGGACAAATATTGCATGACTCCACTTAAGTGAGGTATCTAAAATAGTCAGACTTACAGAAGCAGAGAGCAGAACAGTGATTGCTAGAAACAAAGAGAATGGAGAAATAGGAAATTGGTAATGAATGGGTATAAAGTTTCACTAATGCAAGATGAATAAGTTATAGAGATTTGCTGTATGCATTTTTTCCTATAGTTAACAATACTATACACTTAATCTGTTAAAAGAGTAGACCTCATGTTGTGTTCTTACTATATTAAAAAAATTATACATACATAAAAAGCTTGACCTTTGCTGTTAAAAAGCCTTGATTTAAAATCTGGGCTCTAATATTTATTTATTTATTTATTTATTTATTTTTATTTTTATTTTTTTATTTTTTTGTGGTACGCGGGCTTCTCACTGTTGTGGCCTCTACTGTTGTGGAGCAGCAGGCTCCGGACATGCAGGCTCAGCGGCCATGGCTCACAGGCCTAGCTGGTCTGTGGCATGTGGGATCTTCCTGGACTGGGGTACAAAACCGTGTCCCCTGCATTGGCAGGCGGACTCTCAACCACTGCGCCACCAGAGAAGCCCCCTGGGCTCTAATATTTATAAGCAAGGATTCTTACATGAGGTTATGGAACTTTCTAAAAGTCAGTTTTCTAAATTGAAGGATGATAATCATAATAATCACTAATGTATAGGCTGTTTGTATGGATAAATGAGATTGGATAAGAGGCAGTATCCTTTTTATCTGTTCTCCAAATAATTTTTCTAATTATTTTACTCAGGTTTTCTAGCTCCTTATCTTCAGGATTATGTGTTTTACTTCACCCCATAAATATTCAAATATTAGAATTTGGGGACTTGGTTTTTCAAACCAATTCAACTTGTTCCCCTAACTCTGTCTGCAGATTTGAGACCTTGGTCCTTGGCTCTTCGAATGTGCTTTCTGGCCACTTTCTAAAACTGGAAGTAGCAGCCAGTACCCCTGGACACCCTCTTTTATATTTTCTTTCTCCTTTTTTAATATTAATGGCCCAACAAGATTTTGCTTCTTAGTTCTCAGCACAAGAAGGATTGTCATTTGGACCTTAGTAAGACTGGAAAGGAAGAATTTAGGAAGTCTAGTCTAAGGATGAAGCATCCAAATAATAATCTGATGATTTTGCACTGATATTAACCTCCTAATAAAATTTCTTCTGTAACTTATGCTAATAGAGGGCTGCATCCATTGAGTTGTGTTGGAAAATATCACTTCTATTTTCTTGATATGGGTAGTTACCAGAATCCAGGAGAAGTGGGTATATGTAAATCAGAAACTAAGTGCATAGCTTAGTTTCATATATATTCAAAAATAAAGAAAAAGGAAGATGATGAGGACGAGCTGGAGGAGGAGAAGGAAGGTAACTTGATTTCTCTGCAAGACACTGAAAACCCTTCCTCTTCTCAGATATAAAGAGAGGAAATTCAGTAATGAGGACATAGTTTTGAAGAACTCCATTTTTTTCTTACTGTTGAACATAATGACCACACCACTTGCATCCTAAAAGAGGAAGATGTGCAGAATATTAATATTTCTTGAACCTTTACTCTGTACCAGACATTTTCAGATGTCATTACATTTGTTTCTCTCAACAATCATGTAAAATTTATATTGATATCACCCTTTAGGAAAGAGCAAGTAAAAGACACTGTAAGTAACTTATAACATTTCTGATAAATAGTATAGCTGAAAAAATTAAAACATAGGTCTAATTGTCTTTCACATCTGTTTTTTGTGTAAACTCTACTATTTGTATATTTTAGTTTTCCCACATAGCTTTCTGATAAGAAAGGAAGGTAGACACTTTTCTTAGGTAAATGTTCTATGGGAGAAGTTGAAGCAAGAGCATACACATGTATGAGGATGTGAAGACATCATCCAGTTTTGAACTTATATAAAAACCTTGATTTATTGATGAATGAATAAGAAATGTAGAAACATATGATAAATGAGGACAGCTGTACATTACCTTTCACTTGAAGTGAGTGTAATTTCCCTTCCTTCAAAATAACACAGATATTATTTTATTTTAATGTGGTGATTGGCTGTGGAGAAAAATCACCTTTCCTTGAATGTAAAAATAAATTAATAAAATTCTAGATTTCTAGTATTGACTGTGATTTAAGACAAATAAGTTTTGCCGCTAATCATCTTCAGAGTATTTGAATAATGTTCAATTAGGGGGAAAATAAATATACAAGCTCTGTTTGTCAACTAGGCTTAGGTGGATGCCAGTCCTATAACTGAAAGGTAGGACGTTGCTGCCTTTAATTATGTTAACTCTAGGCAAGTCTGAATATTTCTGAATGTTTTTCTGAGAATGGATATCAGCTAAATTTTGAATTTAGGTTACTCGTTTGACACTGTACACAGGTTGACAATGTAGCAGCATCTGACATGCTTTGAAAGTTCTGAAAATACCTCTTGTTAGAAGGAGAGAAGAGTAGGAGGAAGGAAGGAAAAAGAAGAGGATATAAGAAAAGAAAATAATGAGACAAAAAAGAAAACCATTATATCAAAAATACCCAATTCACTCTGCGTTACATAGGACCCGTACTGCATTTACAGAGCCATCCAAATACCATTCTGCATAAAAAAGGACAGATGCTACAGTGACATTTACTTTATTATTACAATTTTATTTTACTTACTTTTCTCTGTAAAAGTTGTAGATCACTAAATTGGGGTGGACCTGTGCAAAATAGTTAATGAAATATAATAAAATAATGAGGTTAATAGATATCAGATTTTTTCTAATATAGAGATATAGGCATAAATGGAAGTTTGCTATGAAACAAACCAGGATCCTAATTTTTCAGAAATACGCTCTTTACTGTCTTAAGTCATTGGCATGAATGAACACAGAGAATAACAAGAAATAAAATAATATTGGAAACATCAGGCAATCTCAATCTTTATCTCTCTTAATATCTAAATCTTGATAAGATACCAAAAATCATGCCTAATCCATAAAATTAGGACAGTAAGCTAATACCCCATAAAATTAGGACAGTAAATGTGTTAGTTATGAGTTGGGCACAGTATTTAGCCCTTTTAAAAAAGGTAACTTATTGTTTGATTAGGTATCAAATTGTGCTTTATTACCTTTTCCCATTATTCAGAAAACATACTGATGTTTTTGAGTAACTCATTTAGAAGCTTATGGAAAGGTAAATTATCAAGTTCAGAAAGATCTGACTTTATGAAAAAGGTAATTTTGCATGAAAAGTATTTCTTAAATTTTTATCAAGTATTAGGTTCTCAAATTTAACAGAGTAAAATGATTAATAACTTTCAAAAATACAGTGTTAAGTATGTTTACTTTCACCTTACAGCTAAAGCCTTCAAATGCCATAGAAAACTTCTGTCATATTGTTCAGCAGCAAGCTTAGCAGTAATTTCTCATCTCTTCCAGAAAATAACTGTCAATCAGCTAGTAGAAATATTTAAAATTTAATTATTGAGGGGGCACCTTCAAGATGATAGAGGAGTAAGATGTGGAGATCACCTTCCTCCCAACAAACACATCAAAACTACATCTACATGTGGACCGTCTCCTATAGAACACCTACTGAATGCTGGCAGAAGACCTCAGACTTCCCAAAAGATGCCCTCAGATGGCCTACACGCTGAGGTGGGGCCAAATCCAAACTGAACCCCAGAAGCTGTGCGAACAAAGAAGATAAAGGGAAATCTCTCCCAGCAGCCTCAGGAGCAGCAGATTAAATCTCTACAATCAACTTGATGTACCCTGCATCTGTGGAATACCTGAATAGACAATGAATCATCCCAAAATTGAGGTGGTGGACTTTGGGAACAACTGTAGACTTGGGGTTTCCCTTCTGCATATAATTTGTTTCTGGTTTTATGTTTATCTTAGTTTAGTATTTAGAGCTTATTATCATTGATAGAATCGTTTATTGATTTGGTTGCTCTCTTCCTTTTATATATATATAGATAGATATATATATTTTTTTATTTTTTTTTCCTCTTTTTGTGACTGTGTATGTGTATGCTTCTCTATGTGATTTTCTCTGTATAGCTTTGCTTTTGCCATTTATCCTATTCTGACTGTCCACTTTTTGTTTTTCTTTTTGATTTTTTAGTATAATTTTTAACGCTTGTCATTGGTGGTTTGGTTCTCTTCTTTCTTTTTTAAATTACTTTTCAATTTTTATTTCTAATATTTTTTTTCTATTTTAATTACTTTATTTATTGATTGATTTTATTTTTTGTTCCTTTCTTTTGTTTTCTCTCTTTTCTTCTGAGTCGTGTGGCTGACAGGGTCTTGGTGCTCTGGCCTAGTGTCAGGCCTGAGCCTCTGAGGTAGGAGAGCCGAATTCAGGACATTGGTCCATCAGAGACATACTAGCCCCACAAAATATGAAATGGGGAATGCACCCCTAGAGATCTCCATCTCAACACTAAGACCCAGCTCAACTCAATGACCAGCAAGCTACAGTGCTGGATACCCTATGCCAAACAAAGAGCAAGACAGGAACACAGACACACACATTGTAAGAGAGGCTGCTTAAAATTATAATAAGTTCATAGAAACCCAAAAACACACCACCAGTTGTGGTCCTGCCCACCAGAAAGACAATATCCAGCTTCATCCACCAGAACACAGGCACTAGGCCCCTCAACCAGGAAACCTACACAACCCACTGAACCAGCCTTACCCACTGGAGGCAGACACCACAAACCATGGGAACTATGAACCTGCAGCCTGTGAAAAGGAGACCCCAAACACAGTAAGTTAAGCAAAATGAGAAAACAGAGAAACACACAGCAGATGAAGGAGCAAGGTAAAAACCCACCAGACCAACAAATGAAGAGGAAATAGGCAGTCTACCTGAAAAAGAATTCAGAGTAATGATAGCAAAGATGATCCAAAATCTTGGAAACAGAATGGAGAAAATACACGAAATGCTTAACAAGGACCTAGAAGAACTAAAGAGAAAAAAAACATTGATGAACAACACAATAAATGAAATTAAAAATTCTTTAGAAGGAATCAATAGCAGAATAACTGACACAGAAGAACGGCTAAATAACCTGGAAGATAAAATAGTGGAAATAACTACCACAGAGCAGAATAAAGAAAAAGTAATGAAAAGAAGTTAGGACAATCTCAGAGACCTCTGGGACAACATTAAATGCACCAACATTCGACTTATAGGGGTCCCAGAAGAAGAAGAGTAAAAAAAAAAGGGACTGAGAAAATATTTGAAGAGATTATAGATGAAAACTTCCCTAATATGGGTAAGGAAATAGTCAATAAAGTCCAGGAATTGCAGAGTCCCATATAGGATAAATTCAAGGAGAAACACGCCAAGACATATACTAATCAAACTATGAAAAATTAAATACAAAGAAAAAATATTAAAAGAAGCAAGGGAAGCCAACAATTAACATACAAAGGAATCCCCGTAAGGTTAACAGCTAATCTTTCAGCAGAAACTCTTTAAGCCAGAAGGGAGTGACAGGACATATTTAAAGTGATGAAAGGGAAAAACCTACAACCAAGATTACCTGCAAGGATCTCATTCAGATTTAATGGAGAAATTAAAACCATTACAAATAAGCAAAAGCTAAGATAATTCAGCACCACCAAACCAGCTATACAACAAATGCTAAAGGAATTTCTCTAGGCAGGAAACACAAGAGAAGGAAAAGAGTTAAAATAACAAACCCAAAACAGTTAAGAAAAATGGTAATAGGACCATACATACTGATAACTACCTTAAATGTAAATGGATTAAATACTCCAACCAAAAGACATAGACTGGCTGAATGGATACAAAAACAAGACCCATACATATGCTGTCTACAAGGGACCCACTTCAGACCTAGGGACACATACAGACTGAAAGTGAGGGGATGGAAAAAGATATTCCATGTAAATGGAAATCAAAAGAAAGCTGGAGTAGCAATTCTCATATCAGATAAAATAGACTTTAAAGACTATTACAAGAGACAACACTACATAATGATCAAGGGATCGATCCAAAAAGAAGATATAAAAATTGTAAATATGCACCCAATATAGGAGCACCACAATACATAAGGCAATTACTAACAGCCATAAAAGGGAAATCAACAGTAACACAATCATAGTGGGGGACTTTATCACCCCACTTTCACCAGTGGACAGGTCATCCAAACTGAAAATAAATAAGGAAATCCAAACTTTAAATGACACATTAAACAATATGGACTTAATTGATATTTATAGGGCATTCCATCCAAAAACAAAAGAATACACTTTCTTCTCAAGTACTCATGGAACATTCTCCAGGATAGATCATGTCTTGCATCACAAATCAAGCCAGGTAAATTTAAGAAAATTGAAATCATACCAAGTATCCTTTCTGACCACAACACTATGAGACTAGATATCAATTATAGGAATAAATCTGTAAAAAATACAAACACATGGAGGTGAAACAATACACTACTTAATAACCAAGGTATCACTGAATAAAGCAAAGAGGAAGTCAAAAAATCCCTAGAAACAAATGACAATGAAAACATGATGGCCCAAAACCTATGGGATGCAGCAAAAGCAGTTCTAAGAGGGAAGTTTACAGGAATACAATCCTACTGTAAGATACAAGAAACATCTCAAATAAGCAACATGAGCTTACATCTAAAGCAGTCAGAGAAAGAAGAACAAAAAACCCCCAAAGTTAGCAGAAGGAAAGAAATCATGAAGATCACATCAGAAATAATTGAAAAAGAAATGAAGGAAACAGTAGCAAAGAACAATAAAACTAAAAGCTGGTTCTTTGAGAAGATAAGGAAAATTGATAAACCATTAGCCAAATACATCAAGAAAAAAAAAAAAAGGGAGAAGAACTAGAAATGAAAAAGGAGAAGTAACCACTGACACTGAAGAAATACAAAGGATCATGAGATTACTACAAGCAACTCTATGCCAATAAAATTGACAACCTGGAAGAAATGGATTGATTCTTAGTAAAGCACAACCTTCTGAGACTGAACCAAGAAAAAATAGAAAATATAAACAGACTAACCACAAGCACTGAAATTAAGACTGTGATTAAAAATCTTCTAACAGACAAAACCGCAGGACCAGATGGCTTCACAGGTGACTTTTATCAAACATTTAGAGAAGAGGTAACACCTATCCTTCTTAAACCCTTCCAAAATATAGCAGAGGTGGGAACACTCCCAGACTTACTCTACGAGGCCACCGTCACCCTGATACCAAAACCAGACAAGGATGTCACAAAAAAAGAAAACTACAGGCCAATATCACTGATGAACATAGATGCAAAAATCCTCAACAAAATAATAGCAAACAAAATCCAACAGCACATTAAAAGGATCATACAGTATGATCATGTGGGGTTTACCCCAGCAATGCAAGGATTCTACAATATATGCAAATCGATTAATGTGATACACCATATTAACGATCTGAAGGAGACGAGCCTCTCAATAGATGCAGAAAAATCTTTCGACAAAAGCCAACACCCATTTATGATAAAAAACCCTCTATAATGTAGGCATAGAGGGAACTTACCTCAACATAATAAAGGCCATATATGACAAACCCACAGCCAACAACGTTCTCAATGGTTAAAAACTGAAACCATTTCCTCTAAGATCAGGAAAAAGACAAAGTTGTCCACTCTCACCACTATTAGTCAACATAGTTCTGGAAATTTTTAGCCACAGCACTCAGAGAAATAAAAGAAATAAAAGGAATCCAAATCGGAAAAGAAGAAGTAAAACTGTCACTGTTTGCAGATGACATGATACTATACATAGAAAATCCTAAAGATGCTACCAGAAGACTGCTAGAGCTAATCAATGAATTTGGTAAAGTAGCAGGATAGAAAATTAATGCACAGAAATCACTTGCATTCCTATACACTAATGATGAAAAATCTGAAAGAGAAATTAAGGAAACACTCACATTTACCACTGTAACATAGAAAATAAAATACTAGGAATAAAACTATCTAAGGAGACAAAAGACCTGTGTGCATAAAACTGTAGGACACTGATGAAAGAAATCAAAGATGATACAAACATATGGAGAGATATACCGTGTTCTTGGATTGAAAGAATCAACATAAAGCTATCTACATATTCAGTGCAAGTCCTATCAAACTACCAAGGGCATTTTTCACAAAACTAGAACAAAAAATTTCATAATTTATGTGGAAACTCAAAAGTCCCAAAATAGCCAAAGTAATCTTGAGAAAGGAAAATGGAGCTGGAGGAATCAGGCTCCCTGGCGTCAGACTATACTACAAAGCTACAGTAATCAAGACAGTATGGTACTGGCACAAAAAACAGAAATAGAGATCAGTGGAACAGGGTAGGAAGCCCAGAGATAAACCCACACACATATGTCACCTTATCTTTGATAAAGGAGGCAAGACTATGCAATGGAGAACAGACACTCTCTTTAGTAAGTGGTGCTGGGAGAACTGGGCAGCTATGTGTAAAAGAATGAAATTAGGACCTTTCCTAACACCATACACAAAAATAAACTCAAAATGGATTAAAGGCCTAAATGTAAGGCAAGAAACTACAAAACTCTTAGAGGAAAACATAAAACACTCTATGGCATAAATCACAGCAAGATCCTCTTTGACCCACCTCATAGGGAAATGGAAGTAAAAACAAAAATAAACAAATGGGACCTAATGAAACTTAAAAGCTTTTGCACTGCAAAGGAAACTATAAAGATGAAAAAGAACCCTCATAATGAGAGAAGTTATTTGCAATCAAAGCCACTGAGAATTGACTAATCTACTTAATATACAAGCAGCTCATGCAACTCAGTATCAAAAAAAAAACAACCCAATCCAAAAATGGACAGAAGACCTAAATAGACATTTCTCCAAAGAAGATATACAGATCGCCAACAAACACATGCAAAGATGCTCAACATCACTAATCATTAGAGAAATGCAAATCAAAACTACAATGAGGTGTCACCGCACACCAGTCAGAATGGCCATAATCAAAAACCTACAAACAATAAATGCTGTATAGGGTATGGAGAAAAGGGACCCTCTTGCACTGTTGGTGAGAATGTAAATTGATACAGCCATTATGGCAATCCATATGGAGGTCCCTCCAAAAACTAAAAATAGAACTACCATACGACCCAGCAATCACACCGCTGGGCATATACCCTGAGGAAACCATAATTCAAAAGGAGTCAGGTACCACAATGTTCACTGTAGCTCTATTTACAGTAGCCAAGACACTGAAGCAACTTAAGAGTCCATGGACAGATGAATCGATAAGGAAAATGTTGTACATATATACAATGGAATATTACTGAACCATAAAAAGAAATGAAATTGAGTTATTTGTAGCAATGTGGATGGACCTAGAGTCTGTCATACAGAGTGAAGTAAGTCAGTAAGAGAAAAACAAATACAATATGCTAACACATACATATGGAATCTAAAAAAAAAAAAAAATTGTTTCTGAAGAACCTAGGGACAGGAATAAAGACACAGCCGAGAATGGACTTGAGGACACAGTTGGGGGATTGGTAAGCTTGGACAAAGTGAGAGAGTGGCATGGACATATATACACTACCAAATGTAAAGTAGCTAGGTAGTGGGAAACAGCCACATAGCACAGGGAGATCAGCTCGGTGCTAGATTGGTGGAATAGGGAGGGTGGGAGGGAGATGCAAGAGGGAAGAGATATGGGGATTTATGTATATGTATAGCTGATTCACTTTGTTATACAGCAGAAACTAACACACCATTTTAAAGCAACTATATTCCAATAAAGTTGTTAAAAAAATAATTTATTGAGTTAACTTTAGTTTATAGCATTATATATTTCATGTGTACAACGTTATATTTGGACTTCTGTATACACTACAGCTTGCTCACCACCAACAGTTTATTTTCCATCCGTCAACATACAATTGACCTCTTTTCCCCATTTCACCCTCTCCCAAATCCCATTCCCCTCTGGTAGCCATACTGTTTTCTCTATCTATGTGTTTGTTTTTGTTTGGTTTGGTTTCTTCATTTATTGAAATATTTAAAAAATTTTTCATATTCCAGATGAGTGAAATCATACAGTATTTGTCTTTCTCCTTCTGACTTATTTCAGTTAGCATAATACTCTCAAGGTCCATTCATGTTGTTGCAGATGGTGAGCTTTCATGTTTTGTTATTCTGAGTAGTGTTCTTTGAGTGTGTTTATGTATATATATGTGTGTGAGTGTGTGTGTGTGTGTGTGTGTATGTATGTGTGTGTGTGTATGTATATGTGTGTGTGTATCCCACCTCTTCTTTGTCCATTGTTAGGCACTTAAGTTGTTTCCATATATAGGCTATTGTAAATAGTGTTTCAAGAAACATAGGGGGAGGGCTTCCCTGGTGGCGCAGTGGTTGAGAGTCCACCTGCCGATGCAGGGGACACGGGTTTGTGCCCCGGTCCGGGAAGAGCCCACATGCCGCGGAG
>RJWK010067994.1:0-11470 GCA_004363435.1 Platanista minor
GGGGGGGGGGGGGGAGGAAGGGGGATTTAGAGCTAAGAGGCCAGTCGGAGGGCTTGGTGACAGACACCAGGGCACGGAACAACCGGGACCCTTCTGGTAACAGAAACCCCACCAACGTGACAGCCTTGCTTCATTCCAGGCAAGGAAGGAGGCAAGGGCCCTGCTCTTTCTTTTTTTCCCCCCCACCCCCGTTGGCCGAGTCACACGGCTTGCAGGATCCTAATTCCCAACCAGGGATGGAGTCCAGTGAGAGCGCCAAGTCCTAACCACTGGACCGCCAGGGATTTCCCAGGGCCCTTGTCTTAAGAAGGCTTTGACTCTGCGGGGAGAGGATGCCCTCCCTCATCTCGTTGGCCAGGACTGTGTCAAAAGGTCACCCATAGCTGCAAGGAAGTCTGAGTGATTTCAGTGCAGTTGATCGGTACCCTGGACAAAAGAGTTCAGTTAGGGAGGAGGGGCAGGTGAGTACCGGGTGAGCACGAAGTGGCGTCAGGGGGACGCCCCGAGTTTGACGAGCCCATCTGAGAGGTGCCGTGGCCATCGGAGAAGATGGGCAGTTAGATCCCTCCACCTGGAGGTTGGGTGAGGACACTGGCCTGAAGCCATGAATTCAGGGTTGCCAGCTCATAATGGAGGATGACCTTCTACAAACTTCCCAGCCCATTCTGTGACTCTGCCCCATAGACCTCCCAAAGTAAGAATGGGGCGTCCTATCAGGCTTCCAAAGGAGGAATCCCACTGCCTCCACGCTGGGATGGTCTCTATGTGCCAACCTTGGCCCACCACGAGCTTATCGCCTCCTTGGGGGAAGAGCTGGGCCTCCTTCCTGGTCACCCCGGCCTTTCACACAAGGCAGGGTACGGTGGGGACATGAGATGAGCCTCTGCCCACCCTGGGATTCCAAGACGTGGCATCCATCTCTGCCCACTGTGCATTGGCCTTGGCGGGCTGGGAGGCCAGGAAGGTCTCTTCCCCCGGCCCCCATCAGCAGTCGGGATCCTCGTGTGTAATCAGGGGCTGTCAGGAAAGCAGCTTCCTGCCTCATTGTTAATGACCCTGCTTCACTATACCGAGAAGGGTCTTCCTCAGTGATTTGCTTGGCCGCACAGCCAGAGCCGGGCCTGGAACGTCGCTGGCAGCGGCCTGCCCGTGTTCTCCGGCAGGACCACGGCAGCCTCTGCCCGGAGCCCCGGGGACCCAAGCGCAGCCCAGGCAAGGCTATCTTGACTGCTCTTCACGTCCTCTCTGGCCTCATCGGCCACAATGGCTTTCCTTTTTTCTTTTTTTTTTTTGCGGTACGCGGGCCTCTCGCTGCTGTGGCCTCTCCCACTGCGAAGCACAGGCTCCGGAGGCGCAGGCCCAGCGGCCACGGCTCACGGGCCCAGCCGCTCCGCGGCACGTGGGATCCTCCCGGACAGGGGCACGAACCCATGTCCCCTGCATCGGCAGGCGGACTCTCAACCACTGCGCCACCAGGGAAGCCCCCTCCCTCCTCTTGATGCTGTGCTCACGCCGCACCCCCAGGTCCCTCCCCGTCCCAGGTGCCCTCGTCTCTCCCCCGGGCCATCTCCACCTCGCTGCCCCTCAGCCCAGACCTCTCTCCTGAGCTCCAGGCCCCCTGCGAGAGCCTGAGCCCTCACAGGCCCCTCCAACTCCACTGACCTCGCCCCCAGACTCGCCTACTCTTCTGCCTGAGATAGGCCTCCCAGACGTCAGCTCCCGGCGACTCCCGTTAACTCTAAAGGCTCAGCAGAGACACCCCCCTCCCGTGTGAAGCCAGGTGGTGGCACCTTTCTGTCTCCAGAACCTGGGACTCACCACCACGAGAGCACCTGTTGTGGTCTTAACTGTTCCCGTCTGTTTCTCCGCAGACTGAGCACAGAGGGGAAGGAGCTGCACTGAATGATCTCTGTAATCTCCTGTGGGAGATGCGAGGAACGAATCAATGAACGGATGAACAGTGAATGAACAGTCAGGAGACTGGATCTATGCAGACACAGGCGCATCCCCAGCCACACGTCTCCAAGCGGCTGGGGAAGGTCTCAGTCTACACGGTCTCCAGTAGTGGGACAGGTCCCATCTCCAGCGGGAGAGGGGGGACGGTCGGTGAACATTACTCCTGGAACATGGAGGAACAGCCCTGCGTGGATTGTGTTCACCAGTCACACACTGACCTTGAGGTCGGCCTGAGATAGATCGGATGTGGTGAATAAAGCCAGGGTCTCCCAAATGTCAAACACACACACTCACACATACCCTTATGGTCTCCATCAGGCACATTCCCCGGTCTCTCGGCCCTTTCTGGAAGCCACCATGGTGTGCACAGTCACTGGTTCCAGTTCCTAGAATCCATTCCTCTTCTCCTTGGAAGCTACATCCAAATTTTTGTTCAAGTGTCCTCTCTCCCCAGCCCCCCAGCCCAACCCCACCTCCACCTCAAGGCCGTGTAAGTTTGGGGCCAATCCTGAGGTCCCACCCCTGGCCACACGGCTGATTCAGCATTGGGGACCTGACCCAGTTCAGGCCAATGAGACAAAGGAGCTTTGCTGGGGGGCTTCTGGGAAGGAAGTCCCCCGCCGCTCTGGGTGAGCTGTGCAGACATCAAACCTGAAACCGTTGAGGACGCAGCCCAAAGATGAAGCTGACACTCAGGGCACAGGGGGAGCCGGGAGCATCTCGGAGGGCCTGAGCTGCAGCCCAACGGCCCACCCACCTCAGGCACTGAAGACAACCAGCTGAGGTTTGCTGAGCCAACAAACCCCAATGTTCGGTCACAGAGCCCCTGCAGAGAGCCTGGTGTTTGGGGTGGTGAGGCTATAGAGGTGTGACTACTTGAATGCCCAGATGCAGAGCCGAGGGTCTGCGGGCCAGTGGAACCAAGAGAAGCAATGCCAGCCTGGTTCCCAAATCCAACCGAGGAGGAGGAGGAATTAGGAGGCCAGCCAGCAGGCTGGACGATGTCCGAGTCACTGTGGAAGGCCTCCTGGGGAGCCGGCCAGAAGGAGGGGAGGCCAGTGGAGTCCATGAGACGGGCCAGGGGCGTCTGTGGCCTCGAGGACGGGGAGCGGAGGCCGACGAGGTGTGAGCTGCCTGGCTCTGAGCTCTCTTGGACTGACACACACCTGGAGGTGTCCCAGCTCCCAGACCCTCGGCGCAGCTCAGGCCTCGAGCTAGCTACTTATTCGCTTGGGCGGGAGCACCACACGTGGTCCTACGGCTGGAGCTGTCCCTGCAGGGCCGGCTCCCTCCCCACTCCCACAAGGAGCTCCCTGCAGGCCCCACCCGACACAAAGCAGGGTTCTTCCTGCCAAAGTACCCCAGCTGCAAGGGAGGGGACCCCCTTGAGGGTCAGCCACCAACTGATAACTCTCTGAATCTCACCTTGTGAGAAACCTAACGCAAATACTTTCTCCTGAACAACGTCTTTAAATTTCTCGTCATGAAATGAAAGTGAAGCCTCTCGTGTTGGCACCGTGGCTGCCGACCTCCACATACCCCAGGGCACACACACCCCAGGTTTGGAAGCTCAGTGGAGCTCCCTGGTCTGGGCTTCAAGCTTGGCTGCACCAACAATGAGCTGAGTGGCCTTGGGCAAGAGAATTAACCTGTCAACCTGGAAGGGAGGGAGGGAGGGAGGAGGGAAAGGGCGGAAATGCTAAAGCTTGCGAAGCAGGGGCAATAGAAATCAGCTTCCTGTTCCCCACTCTCATAATTTCCTTGCTCATAGAAATTTCGGTTGACAGAGCAGACACTGTCAGCCACAGGACAAGGCAGAACCACGGCAGTGACAATCCTGCCACCCGAAACAAAGCTCAGGAGTTATATCCAAAAATAAAGCTAAGACTCCAACGTTCACCTCTTTCACCTGCTTTTTCTGCAGAAGAGATTTATGCAGAGATAAATCCTTGCCACCTGGAAGTCCAGGCTGGTACCTGGGCCCAAGAGCACAACTCCAGTGGCCCCCGGGAAGGACCCAGGCCACTGCTGCATGTGCCACGTGCCACTCAGAGCAGCCCGCGTCCACGGATGAAGCTGGAGACCCGGGCTGCGTGCAGTGGGGGCCTTGATGCCGGAAAGAGAGGCAGGTGGCGAGCGGGGCTGAGCCGGCCCATCAGGCCTTCCCACGCCCGGGGGCCAACTGCCCCGGTTCAGCCCCTGCCCCTACTCCCGCCCCCGTCCCACCACTCACCAGCAAACCCCCCAGATCCCTCGAGCCTGACTCCTCATCTGTGCAATGCTGCCCTGGTACCGCCCCCGAGTTCTCACAGGCACTAAACAGAGTCACTGAGGGTGGCACCCAGCAGACTCCTGGGCACAGAGCTGGCTCTTCGAGCCCCTTGTCTGCCCTTCCCGTCACCTGGCCCCCATCTCCTGCATCCCCACCAACAGCCAGTGGAAACATCACGGGACAGGGCTGAAGCCCCTGCCGGGTTCGGGCCCAGATGAGCCCCAAAGGACGCAGAGGTCAGGCACGGGCAGGGGTGCGGGCCAGGGCACAGGGCCTGCAGGGTGGGCTGTCTCAGGACAAAAGCACAGATAATCACGGCTGCACTGCATAGCAGACAGAAATGGAGGCGCACACACACACACTTTGAGTACTTTTGTCATTTTTGTTTGTTTCATTTTGTTTTGAACACTAAGATTTATTTTCAAACAGCACACAGACGTCTGCGGGGCAGGGCCAGGCCAGGCTCGTGTCTGGGCCTGAGGTCTCAGGGGACGCTGGACGCCACCCGCGGCAGCTGCCAGGAAAGGAGGGCCCCGGCCCGGGCGGCCGGCCCAAGCTTCAGGAAAGCGCGGTGCGCGGCTGCCCCCAGGCCCCGCCCCGCGGCCGGGCACCCAGGCGGCGGCAGCGGCGCCACCTAGCGGGCGCGGGCGGGGGGAGGCGGCCGGGAACTCAACTAGGGGATACAGCAGCTTCAGGAACGCTGGCGATTCCGCCGGACTCGCCGAAACCAGGCTCTTTGGAAAACCACCTCATCTTTGGGAAGACACCTCCTGGCTTAGGTCTCTCCCCTCAATTTCCCTTTGCTTTTCAAAAGTTTAAAAACAAAAACGGAAAAAAAAAAAAAAAGAAACACACATTTTTTCGGGAAAAGGTGCTGCTGTTCACGCGTCCGCAGCACCACCAGCCGCTCTGCTCTCACTGCACCCTCGCGGTGAAGTTCTCGGGGAAGACGCCCCGGCACTTCTCCAGTTCCTTGTGCAGATTCCAGTCGCTCTCCTTCACGCCCATGAGCCAGCCTTCATCCTGAGGGGAAGCCAGCGCGTTGCATGGGGCTGGGGGAGGACGGCGTCCATCCCGACAGGGCGAGCCCTCCTTCTGGCCGCTCATTTCCTCTAGACCGTCACACCCGCCTTAAAGGACGCCTCCTCCAGGCAGCATTCCCTGCTCTTCTCTTGAGACCAAAACCGGGCCCCCCCACCCCAGGAGCCATCCCTCCCTGCAGTAGGTGCATTTAACTCTTTATTGTTTGGTGAGTCCTCCTCACCGCGGGATGGCAGCCTGACTGCTGCACTGGTCCAAACGCCTCTAAATGACTCCTTCAGTCCCCCACCAAAGAGCTTCCCACCAGCTGGTGCCCACAGAAGCCACATCACCGAGGAGGACATCAACTGTTCTTCCAGCCTTCCACAAACAATGCCAGAAAGTTCTGCTGAGCACTGACCACTTGAAAGCTTCTAGAGTGACCTGAGGCCATCCCACCAAGCCCTCCGAGTCGAACCTGACCTTTGCTTTAATACTGACCTCTCACAGGGGTCATCTACCCAAGCCGTGACAAGCCCTGACTCCTGGGCCTGCAGTGACCACACACCCCCTGCCATTGCTGCCCCTGCAACGGGGCTATACCTGGGACCCACCTGCAGGATTACCTGCCTTGTCCTAGACCCTGTGTGTGTCCTACCTGAGCCACTTCCACCCATCCCAGATGGTTCCCACTGTGGGCTGGGAGGCCAGGAGTCTGCTCCTGAAAACCCCACCTAGCCCAGGGCTGGCCCACAGGGGAGATCGGTGGGGACCTGGGGCTTTAGGAAAATGGGCCGATTCAGCGCCAGGCCCAGGAAATCCTTGTTACTCAAACCTCCCAGCCCATGGTGGCCTCAGTAAGTACCTACTAGGTGTCCTCAAGTCCCAGCCCAGGACGCCCCAGCCAGGTTGGCCTGACCCCAAAGCCAGCCCTCCTCCCACCCTCGGCCACTCTGACAATTACAACACAGGGACATGTTGGTGACTGAACGGACTAGAGTCCTACTAGGTCCCCTCTGCACTGTGACTGCCGCCTGGATACCCATGTGGGCAGCCCCACTGGACCAGCAGCACCCCACAAACAGGGGCTCCTGCTGAGAGGTCACAGCGACCTAAATAAAGCAGCCCATCCAGACCTGGCGGGGGGGGGGGGGGCGGGGGGCAGTTCTGCCCCACTCTGCGGCCCCCCACGGCTCAGCAAAGCCCACTCTGAGGACCTTCACAACAAGGAGAGGCCACAGCAGGAGAAGGGTCTGCGAAGCATCAGGGTGAGGACCAGCTGGGTACAGGGCTGTGGACTCGAGGGTCCGTTACATGGGCAGGGAAGCCCGTGCCCTTGTGGACAGGGCGGGGCCAGCCTGGAGGGTGGCACCTGGGGCCAACAGGAGGCTGCAGAGCGGAGGGTGGGGGGGTGTGGTCCATGGAGGGGCAGCCTGGGATGCGGTCCTGGAGGAGGGGGGCCCGGGTTGGGGGAGCCTGGAAGGGAGAAGCGGCCGAAGGAACTAGGATGCAGAGAATCGAGAGAAAGGCAGACAGAGGCTGAGGAAAGGAGGAAGCAAGAAGCAGGAAGTGAGAGACTGAGGGGAGGCAGACAGGGTGAGAGCAGCAAAGGGGAACTGGGCCGGCCGCAGGGAAGGGAGGCAGAAGCAAAGGCGAGGCCGCGGGCCGGCTGGCGTGGCTCTGCTGCCCCCTGCTGGCTGCGCCGCCTCCCTGCAGACCGGGCCTCACCTGCTCCTCCGGGTTCTGGAAGGGGATCACCAGCACCACGTCCCCAGCTTTGAGCTGCAGCTCGTCCGTGTCAGTGGCCGTGTAGTCGTGCTGGGCCTGCACCTGCAGAGGGTGGGGAGAGCTGACACCCCTCTCCTCGGCAGCCTTTGTCCCACCTGCAGCCCCGTGGGCGCCGGGAGAAAGTGAAAGTAGCAGGAGCGGGGCTCGGACGCCACCTCGCGGACCGCGGAGCAGAGGACGGGTAGTCGGAGAGGGACGGCTCTGGGCGCCCACGTAGCCTCGGGCCCAGGGTCCTCCCCACCCCATGGAGGCAGCCGGAGGCTGCGGGTCAGCAGGCCAGGCTCACCTTGAACATGAACCCCGGGGGCAGGTCCAGGCGCCCTGCCCCGCTGCCGCCCTCCACGGTGCCGTTCACAGTTGCCGAGAAGGTCTCCACCACCACAGCGGGGAGAGAGCTCTGGGGGGAGGGGGCGCAGGTTAGTGAGGCCGGGGAGTGGGTCCCGGAGGGCGGGGCCGCGCGGGCAGAGAAGGGGGTGTCTGTGCCCAATGCCAGACCAGCCTGCCTCCAGGTTCCTCACCAGGAACCATGACCTGGACCGGCACAGAGCAAGCCACGGGGCTAGGGAGCCGCGGGCGCGGGGAGAAAAGACAGGGCCTTGGTCCCTGGCATCTTACGGAGGCTGCTTCACTTGCTGCTGTCTCCCCGGGCTCCTGGGCTCCAGCCGCAGGGTGGGTCCCACACGCCACCTCCGAGGCCTCTGCTGGCTGCAACATAAATGCCGGCATGGGGTCAGACACAGGATGGGGCGCTGAGACCAGGACAAGGGGAGGGGCCACGGAGAGCCAGTGCCTCTGCCTGGTACAGGGAGCCCCTCAAAGAAAGCCTCCGGGCACGGAAGCGGCTGGAGAAGGTGCTGGCAGACACACGGACCCCGAGTGACGTGCTGCTGAGAAGCCCAGCGCAGGCCCCTGGGTGCCACCCATGAGCCTCCCTTCACAGGCCCTGCCCTCTAAGCCCAAGCCCTGGCCAAGCCTCGGCTTCCTCCCACCCGCCTGGCCCCGCTGGCCCCTCACAGGTGGCTCCCGTGGCGAGGGTCCAGGCAGGGCACCTCGGACGCTGCCCGGCGGCAGTCAGGCTGCGCTGGGCCCGCACCGAAACTCAGCCACTTCTGAGCTCTGGGAGCAATCACTGAGCCCTCCTAGCCCCCACCTCCTCATCTGTAGGAGGAGGAAATGTCTAGGTCAGGCTGAAGGCTAAAGGAGAATTCTGGAGAGTGCCCACCATGGACCTGGAGGTGCTCGAGACATGCCTCCCTCCCACCATGGGAGACCTGAGCTGGGAAGCTGGGGAGGGGGCCGGCGAGCGGGTGAGGGGCTGACCTGACTGAGCCACCACAAGCCCTGCCCCGGGGCCGCCTGGCTCAGGGCCCTAGCCTCACCCTCAGTCCCACGGTGGCCTTGTCCATCCTGTGCCCCCTCCTCCGGGCTCTTCCTCCATGCTACACCCCCAGAGGCCGGGGGCGGGTGAGGGGCTGGCGGGGGCACTTACTTGGGCAGGCCCCGGCTCGGCCATCTGGCTGGGCCAGGCCACTGCAAAGGTGCCCTCGGCAGCGCTGGGCTCCCTGGAAGGCAGGCTGCCAGCTGGACCCTCTGTGGGCTAGTGATGGACCACCAGGGAGAACAGGGTGGGAGGGGCGGGGGGGGGGGGCGGGAGACAAGAGAAAAAGGTCGTGAGCAGCCCAGCGTGGGCCCTCGGGAACGGACGGGCGCCTGCAGCCTGGCCGGAGCCCCACGGGGCACAGACAGAGACTCCCCGGAGGGACACCTCCTCCCACCACTGCCCAGGGGACAGGAAGGTGCGAACGCGCCACACGCAGCTCAGCACGTGGCTGGGAGGAGGCTCTGCCTGCCTGCGCCAGGCTCTCTCTGGCCTCCTCCGGTGAAATACCCTGGAGCTTGCGAGCCCCAGAGCCTGGGCTGCTGGCACTTTCTCGCCAGCCCTCCTGCTCCTGCGGGAGCCGCGTCACCAGCTGTGGGGTGTCCCGTGTCCTCCCTGAGGACGTGGATGTCTGAGCCACCAGGTGGTGACAGCACCTGTCGGGCAGGCGCCTCGCCTCACTCTGTCTGTCCTGTTTCTCGAATCATCTCTCCCCCTCCTCTGTCCCAGCAGCTCCCTGGTGCCACTGCCCTGCGGGGCCCCTGCTGACAGACAGCTCCTCGGGGGCGAGGACCCTCCACGCCAAGGCCCCCCTACCCAGCAGGCCTTGGCCCAGCACGGGGACACCCCATCCACCCTCGGGGACCAGTTGGTCACTGTCTACGCTGACAACTGGGCTGCACCACGGGGGACTCTTCAGAGGCTAAGCTGAGGAGCCCTTTCCCACAGGGCCTGGCTGAAGGCCCAGTGTCTCCATCGGTGCAGGGGGAGCAGAACAGCTGGAGGCGTGGCAGCTCCCTGTGCGCGTGGGCGCAGCCAGGCCGTGCGTGTGCGTGTGCACCTGCGAACCAGCCAGGTGCAGGACGAAGAGGGGTGGGCACACAGCAAACACAGCTTACCTCCCAGAGGTCCCAAGGCACTGGCTGAGCGCAGCAGAGGGGAAGGACAGAGTTAGCACGGAGGTCAGAGGCGGTGGCAGGCAAGCGGTCCCCAGGGGCCCCCACCCCGCACCCGTCCCAGGGCCCTCGAGCCCAGCAGGCACAGAGCAGAACAGAGCCGGGCTCTGCGGTCTCCGGAGCACTGAGTCCTGGACACCTTCCAGGCTACTGAGACCCCCCAGGCCAGGGAGTGCCCAAACCCAGGGCTGCCACCAGGAGAGGGGCAGGAGGGTGCTGAGACGGACCGTGTAAGTTGCCAGGTGAGTGTTCAGCCGACCTCGTCCTGAGGGCCCTCTTGCTGACCCGTGTCTGCCCTCTTCCCTTTCCCATGGTCAGGACCAGGGGAGGTGACAAGAGCTGGGGACCAGGGCTCCAGGGGAAGAGCAGTGAGTGGGAGGAGAGCCTGGTGACCCCAGGACCCCTAAAGGCCTGGGTCTAGATGGGCCCACATGGCCGGTGGGCAGACATGAACCCAGGCCCCGGTACCCAGAGGCCGGTGGGCCCGTGGGCAGTGGTGGGCTCACACCAACCTGACCAGAGGGCGTGGGTGCCTTCACAGGGCTTGCCACAGGTGGGAGGGGGTCAAAGTCCAGGTCCAGCAGACTGGCCTGCTCCGAGAAAGGCCCCGGGGCCTCAAACTTGGCAACAGCAGCAGAGAAGGAAGGCAGTTAGTGACAGGCTGCGAGCACTCAGCCAGGGCGGCACAGCAGGCTCCGCTCCCAGACACACCCACCAACCCAAGGGCACAACCCACACCACACCCCTGGCACAGGCTCCACCCACATAAGGACACACCTGGGGCTGGCTCGGCCGCCGGCCAGCCGCCAGGCAGCCACCCGCCAGACCAAGGCCGAGCCCCCAACTGTCTCGCGTCTGTCCCATCCTGCAGGCCGCGGCGGAGGCCTCCCAGTGCCTGCGCCCAAGAGCAGCAGCCCAGGCCAAGGCCCGGGCTGGACAAGACCACACTCAGTCCCCCGGCTCGGAGGGACCCTGGACGAGTACAGGCCGCCCCTTTCTGCCACAGACTGACAGGCAGTCCTGTGGTGACACCCACCCCCAGCCAGCTCAGGGCCGAGCCAGCACACAGAGCCCAGGAGCCCCGTCGTAACGGCGGGGTGGGGGGTGGGGGTCCCCAACACCTGAGCTCCCGTGTTCACACTGCACGTCCCTCCCCAGCCCCCCAAGTTTCCCATTCAGCAGGGCTGAGTGCAGCCCAGGGATGTGCATGTAGCAGGAATGGCCCCAGGAGATGGGCCGCAGTGGCCCCGCCCACACTGTGAGAAGCCAGCCCCTCAGTAAGCTGGGCCAGACGATCATGGAAGAAAAGGGTCTTTCCCAGAGCCACCCTGGATGGAGGACAAGCTGCCTGGCACCAGTGCCCAGCGGACACGCTGCCTTCCTAGGAGTAGGGCTTGCTCACCTGTGGCCCCATCTCACACCCGGGGCTTCCCCGGGGACAGGGAGGGCTATGCCTGCCTTGGCTCGGCCCAGGATCCTCCCCTCAGGCAGGGCTGGGAGGGCCACAGCCCCGCAAGCCCGGGCCAGCCAGCTTCCCTCCCCACCCCCTTGATGGGGCCCAGAACTGACGGGACACGCCCTCCAGCCCGA
This sequence comes from Platanista minor, assembly GCA_004363435.1. Classification (NCBI taxonomy): domain Eukaryota; kingdom Metazoa; phylum Chordata; class Mammalia; order Artiodactyla; family Platanistidae; genus Platanista; species Platanista minor. The sequence continues at coordinate 11,180 of RJWK010067994.1, forward strand.
AGCACTTGAGGTCCTCCATTTAGAAAGACCTGAGACCTGGAAGCGTGGGCAGGGGTCCCCCGGGGGCCCTTCCCAGCTGAGCTGCGGCCTGTGCGGGGAGACCCAAGACCCACAGTCCTGAGAAGGGCTGGTGCCGCCAGCGCACAGCTCAGGGGATAAGGCGCAGAGCTCATCCTCAGCCACGGACTCTCCTTCAAGTCAAGCCCTGTCCAACGAGCCTGGGAGGAAGGTCACTGCCATCTCTAAGGGAGCGAGTGTCCGGGAGGCTGTGCGGGCTGGGTGCTGGGTGCC
>RJWK010067995.1:0-11470 GCA_004363435.1 Platanista minor
TTTTTTTTTTTTTTTTTTTGCTGTACGCAGGCCTCTCACTGTTGTGGCCTCTCCCGTTGCGGAGCACAGGCTTCAGACGCGCAGGCTCAGCGGCCATGGATCACGGGCCCAGCCGCTCCGCGGCATGTGGGATCTTCCCGGACCGGGGCACGAACCCGTGTCCCCTGCATCGGCAGGCGGACTCTCCACCACTGTGCCATCAGAGAAGCCCCAGTGTCATTCTTGATTGAGGCAGGAATCATTAATAGGTGCTAAAAACCAGTGGGTGAAGGCTTGCTGGGGAACAGGATATTTGTGCACCTGCTAAGAGTCCCCCTGGCTTACTTAGTAATTAAAAAGGGAAAATGACCACTGCAACAGAGAACTATGGTGGCCACGTGTTTATCCAACTGATCAAACTTAGCATCATCCATTCGTAGTAGGACAACCTGGCATCACAGGCCTCCCGATGTGAGGTGGTGTGCAGAACACACCTCACCTACGGAGTATTCTTGCCAAAATTTTAACCTTTAGCCCCAACTCACAGGCCACGGGACCTTCAGGGGACAGAGGAACAAGTTAAATGACAGCAAGAGAAAACAATCAGGCTAATCCACGGTGTGGGCCATCTAAAAGACTACAATGTTTGGACTCTTCAAATGGCCTATGCAATGGGGTGGAGGGGGAAACCCAGGCCGTTTTCGTTTGAAAGAGACCCACGTGGGAAGCTTCATCAGATCCTGCTAAAAAACAAACCAAACAGTCAACCAACCAAAAAATCTGTTAAAGACGTACTTGTGGCAGTTGGGAAATGTAACTATGGATGGGGGATGGAGGCGACATGGAATCGCAGCGGGAAATGGATCTGTTACTACCCACAACATCCTTGGGAGCAGATGCGAGCAGAGCAGCTGAGGAGTGAAGTTTCAGGTGGTCCATAACCCATCTTCAAACTTTTCAGCAAAAACCACTGTTTAGAGAGCGGGATAAAGCAAGTATGGCAACAGATTAAAAAGGTCCAACAGGGCCAAGACTAGGATGAGGCTGGCAAGATGCCTCAGGTGCAACCTTGAGGGAGTCATCCCTCTCAGGGTCCACCCTCCACCTGCAGACCCCGGAAGCACGCTCCTCCTTCAATGTCACGCCAAAACACCTCACTGGCCTCGCCCTAGTCCAGACCCTGTTGCTGAGTCAGGGGTGTGGGAAAATGGGTGCTCATTATGTTATTCTTTCAATCCTCCTGTATGTTTAGAAATGATGAACCTATCCAAATGTCCATCTGTGGATGAATAGTAAGTATATCTATACAATGAAATATGATTTAGCCATAAAAGGAATGAAGCGTTGATGCATATTGTAAGTGGATGAACCTGGAAAACGTTATACTAAGTGCAAGAAGCCAGACACCAAAGACCACATGTTGTATGATTCCTTTTATATGATGCATCCAGAATAGCAGATCCATAGAGAGACAAAGCAGATTAGAGGTTACCAGGGGATTGGAGGAGGGGGCAGGAATGGAGAGGGGTTATCTAATGGGAACGGGGCGTTTTATGGGGTGATGAAAAGTTTTGAAAGTAGAGAGAGCTGGTGGGGCTGCACAGCATTGTGAATGCACTTAATACCACTGAATTGCACGCTTTAAAATGGTTAATGATATGTTATGTGAATTCCACCTCGAAAGAGATGATCACGACAAAAAGTTGAGGAACAAAACGGTCAGAAGTCAGCTATAAAAACGATGCCTTTTCAAAAGCGATTAAAATTGTACAGTGTCTGAGTATGAAGGAAGATCTCTTGGAGTCCTGGCCTGCGGTAAGGTGGCAAAAGCAGTGACAAGAGTCAGGTGATGTGAGCTAGCATCGGCAGTCAAGTGAACTGGTGCATTCACTTCCCTCTTGAACCTGGGTTTCTCCGCTGTGAAACAGTCTCTGGGTTTCCCCTAGCTCCACCGCTGCTGCTCCAAGCCTTTGCTTTCCCACCGGGTACCCTGGCCACGGGCCGGCCTCACGGAGCAGGCTTGCCTCTCCACACACCTCCCAGTGCACCTGGGCCCAGGTGGTGAGCTTGCAGAGAAATGTTCTCCAGTTCTGGGAACTCACCGGCACCTTTCCTGACCTGACCCCAGGAGGGGTGATGTTCCTGACCCACAGGTTATGTTGATTCATTGGGGAGATGTGGTTGATGAAGCAGCTTCTGAGGGCTTGGGCTGGGGCAGCACACCCACCTGACTCTTCCTGGGCCCCAGGGGCCATGGTGTCTGTGACTCTAGCATCAAGGAGGAGAGCTGTGTGCTTGGGTTTGGGTGTGTGGGGAAAAAATTTACCACAGAGCCACCAGCGTTCATTGAGCACTGACTATATACCAGTCACTGCACTAAATGCTTTGCTTGTGTCCTCTCGTGCAGCTTCCTGATGGCCCTCCGATGTGACAACTGTGACTGGGCCGACGTCACTGAAAGGAGAGGGTGGGTCACACAAGCTAGGTTAGTTCCCAAGGCGTAACCAGCCGGGACTCAGCACTGGGTGGGCTCCCAGGGCCTGAGTGCTCCAGGTGGACACCCTAAACCCACGTGGGCAATGAAGGGACAGGAAGGGGATTGTTGTCTGTTGAACACCTACTGTGTGCCATCCCTCCTAAGCTCAGAATCCAAATCTCACCAACGGCTTCCAAAAGACCGTGTGCACAGGCTTGCTGTGCTCATGACCATCTTACACGGGAGGGAACTGAGGTTCAGAGAAGGGATTTGCCCAAACACGCACAGCCAGGAGACAGGAGGTCAGGACTCGAATCCACTGCTGAGCTCCTTCTCCCCAGAGCCGAGACTCCCTGTAGGTGTCTTTGGTTTGGGTTTCCCTTTACATTTGCTTCTTTGAGGAGCATTTCAGCTTCATGGGGTTAGAGGAGCAGGAAAGGCCTGTTTCTGTCTAGGAAAATAGGCAGGGCTGAGAGGTGGCCTGTGCGGGTGGCCCAGCAGAGGCCTGGCTGTATCTCTGCAGCGTGAGCCTCCCAGGGCAAACCAGGCAAGGACTTGACGGCCCCGGCTGCCCGGGGCACCTCCTTCTTGGAGGTGCAGCAGCCTGGCTTTGATGCTCATGGAGGAGGATGGAGATGGAAGATTCCAGAAGGGAAGACACCCACCACAAGTCTGTCTGCCCACAAACCAGGAGCATAAATAGTTCTCTGAAGGACTCGAGAGAAAGGACACAGAGGTGGACAGAGTTCTCTGGAAACTCTTGTGTGTCCAGGGCAGGAAAGTTGACAGAGCTTCCTCACTCCTCTGATGGTCCCCGCCAAACAAGGCTGGTCCAGGTCTGGGCTGAGGAGACAGGAAGTCATAGCCGCCCTTTGGAGTGTCTCTTGCGGGCTGGTGGTGGGCCCTGTCCCGTGAGGGGCCACAGGGTGTAGGCCGTGTCTCCCCTGTGCTCAGCAGTAGATCCAGCTGTAGAAAATGCTTCCAGACACCACTGGCCACTCCACCTCACCAGGTGTGAACCACTCACTTCCTCTACTGCTCAGACAGAGCAAAACCGGCCAAGTCTGGTTTAAACCAGTTGTAGTGGGCCTTTTCCCACCTCTTGGCCCTGCCTGGGCAAGGCTGGTGTCTGTTTTGAGAGGCTTATGCCTCTGGAGGTGAAGCCTCTTGCTGGGGCTGGACACTGAGGCCACTCGAAGGCGTGGGAGGGGCCCTGAGGATTCCAGTGCTGGGCAGGGGGACTCTAAGGGGTGTGGGAGGGAGGGACAGAGCAGTCAGTAACGAGGCCTGGGTGGGCGTGAGTAGTGGCACCGACCTGCAGCTGATCAACCCTCCCATCCTCCTTAGCTGAGCAGAGTAGGCTGGGACGTGCCAAGGGGAAGCATCTGCCAACCTCTGGGGAATTTCTAAGGGGAAAGCTAGGTTCCCAGGGTGCCCTCTAAGGCTTTGGGGTTCAAAGCACTTAGCAGGGCTCAAGCACTTACTTGGGATTCAAGGCGTGAGAGTGTGACCAGTATGAGGAGAGGGCTTTCTGGCAGAAAGAGGACCCCAGACCTCTAGCCTGAGTACAGGTTCTAGGATGGCCCTCAGTTGGAGGTAGTGGTCTCTGAAGTACTTGCCCTACCAGGGCGCACCTGCCTGGATCCTCCCTTCATCCTTCCCATCCATGCATCTAACCATCCATCCGTCAATATCAGGTGACCACCACCAAATGCCAGACTCTGACCTAGAGTCTGGGAGTGAAATGTAAATTAAGACACGGTCCCTCTCCTCACAGCCTGGAGGAGAGACCAACAGGAAAACAAATGGTCTTGGTGGAGGGGTGTGCAAAGTAGACGGCTACACAGGCACACCTGGTGGAGGGACTGGGTGAGTTCTTCCCTGGGGGGCAAAGAAAGTCTTCACAGGGAAGAAAACACTTGAGCAGTTTCCTGAGGGATCATCCAGGCAGGAAGGAGAGGGAAGAGCATTATGGGCAAAGGAACTGGCAGGTGCAAAGGCACTGAGTCATCAAAGAGCTAGGTATGTGGTGTGCCAGGCAATCGGTCTGGGGGGGACAACCACGTCAATGGGACAAGTGGAAGGAGCTGGTGCTGGAAAGGTAGGCTGGCCCAGAGCGAGGCAACCTTGAATGCCATGGTAAGGAACAAGGACACGGTCCCACGGCCATGGAGCATCAGTGGGTCCCTGCCTCAGTGGCTCTGTCTGCACTTTGAGGGTGTCTGAGGCACCAGGCCTTGCCTCCTGTCGGGCCCTCTGTCCCAGGCATCCGTTCCCTGTGTGTTTACCAGCCCTGCTGCTGCCCAGGCCAGGATCATGTGTACACTGAGATGGCAAGCACAGGAGGAGACCCCTGCAGCAGGTGGCCTGCGGCCCAAGACATGTGTGGACTCCTAGGAAGGGACCGCCTGAGCTCATCTCTGTTCTTGTCACAGCCTCACCCCAGCCAAGGACAAGTGAATTCTTCTAAGCGAATCCATGGTCTCTGCTCTGAGGTGGCCCCCCTTGCACTCCCGTGCCAGAGGGCAGCGGGTTTCGGGACTGCCCTCCACTGTCACTGCTGCACCTCACTATCTCCGGCTTTGTGCTCTCACCTTTTATTACAAAACCTTGAGAGGTTCTGCGAATCAGCTAGCCGGTTATCACGCTCCCCACAGCCGCCTGCATGAGCCTCTGGGCCTGAACCGCAAGGCGACCGCAGCGCATCAGCAACTTCTACCCTGAGCTGAGCCGGGCCGCCCCTTCCCACCTGCCCGCCGCCCCCCCGCCCCCTCCCCGGCCCCCAGCCCCGAGCTGGGCTTCCCACGCTTCCCTTTCTGTCTTTTTCTTCTCCAGAATCTTAGGAACTGAAGTGCAGCAGAACAAGGCTTGGGTGAGCCACTGAGGCTGGTCCAGCACAGGGAGGAACTCAGAGCAGGCCCGAGGCGGGAGGTGGGGAGGAGAGGGGGCTGGGGGAGGGGAGGATGCTCTGCCCGCTGAATCGACCTATTCTTCCCACTGAGCTCCCTCTGGCTTCCAGAAAGCAGCCTCAGCCAAGGGGCCTCTCAGGAGAGCAGAGGGTGAGATGTGTGTGCGTGCGTGCGTGCGTGCGTGTGTGTGCAGAGAGAGAGAATGTGTGTGTGCTGGGGAGAAACAGAAACCCAGTATGACACAGACAGAGAAGAATTTATGTGAGAGAGAAAATGATACCTTTAGTCTAGATTTTCCGTCTCTTCCTCCTCTGATCTCCCTATTCCCAGTGACTGTCATAGAACAGTCACTGTAGTAACTGCTTAGGACATGTTTATTAAAATAGATAAATCAGGGTCTGACATTCGACTACTGGAGATATAGTAGGCGCAGCAAGAAGCATGCTAGGAGTTCAGGAGCCCCTTGCCCTTTCTTCCTTCCAGGCTCTGACCTGGGTGGCTCGCACCCCTGGGCCACGGTTCCAAGAAGGCCCAGTCTCAGCACGTTACAGGCCAGGCGAGCACCCGGCATCCTTGGGGGCAGGGAGCATGGGGCCCTCACACCCGAGCACAGGAAGTGAAAGGCAGGGAATGGCTCATGGTTGCTGTGCCCCTGCCCAGCCGAAGCAGGTGGGGATAGGAAAGGACGGAGAAGTTCCTTCCCCTACAGCTTCATCTTCTGAAACCCAAGTGCTCCTCCTTCCATCTGGATCACGGCTATTCTAGGAGAAATGAACCCAACTAGATGAGTGTCTGCTGATCATCTAGTTGAGATAGAATACTGATTATAACCAGTGGCTCTTTCCAGTTGACAAATCACTGTCACCTCCAACATGGTATAGCGGTGTCCCATCATCCCCAGGGGTAGATATCTCATTCCTGTCTTGCAGATGAGGAAACAAGGAGACTTGCTTAGGGCCACGTGGTACGGGGAGCTAGGGATCAGGTCTGGCCAGACTCCCAGCCCAGCCATGAGCTGAGCTCTTGGGCCGAGAGGAGGAAGGGGGACCAGAAGGCTGAGGGCGGGATCATGATGTGGGAGTTTGGGGCTGAGGACAGCCACAGCCAGGACGAGCAAGAGTCTGGTTCTTGCTGTTTTATACTTTCCCAGAAAAAGATACACGTTGGTTTACATGCAATTTCAGGGCGCTCAGAGGTACTCACCTGGGGACAGAGAGGGGACCCAGAAAGGAAGACAGGGCAGTACTGAAGCCAGTGTGTAGCTCAGCTATTCCCATCCTCCAAGGGGAATTCTTGACTCAGGGTGAAAAGCAATTTCTGAATAAAGGGGATTTTTCCTCCCAAGCCCAACACGGAATACCCTGCTCTCTTAACAATCTGTTCTTAGCAGCTATACTGTGCCGTGCAGTCATTGACGATGACATCCCCAACAAACGTCCCAATGACGGCTAAATCAAAGCAGCGACCAAAAGTGTGCCATAAGAGGGGTAACATCTGTAAACTTCTATTGTACTATAAAATATAAAACTATTCTTCAGGTCCTATACAATGGACATACATGCTGACTTCATACTGTGATTACAAGAGGAGCCCCCATTTGCTATAAAATCTAAAGATGGGTTATATAATGTCCTCCTGTATTGTAAATTCAACCTAAACTGATATACTGTCTTTAATAAGCATTAATTACATTTTTATTTAAGAAACTTTTTTTATTGTGTTGCAATTTGGAAGTGTTTTCAAAGGCAATTAGGAAGGCTAATATCTGAGGGGAAAAAAAACTACTAAAAACAGTTGGAGCAGGTGGTATCCCCTTTTTTTTTTAGACATATTCCCACGGCAAACGGGACCTTTCTGTTCCATTGTGCTGCCTTTGAGGCTGCATCCAGGGCAGTCACTGGAGAAGCAGCGATGCCATGGCAATGACGGCATGGCCCCGATATGCAGCTAGCCGTAACCTTGGGTAAGGGAGCCGTTCCTTGCCAGGCAGGAACCTGGCATGCCCAGAGGCATGGTAACCTGCCCAAGGCCCCACAGGGTTCGAATGCAGGCCCTTTTCACGCTACAGCCACCATTCTTTCAACTAAGCCGTGTCCTTTACTGGTAGAAATAGCGAAATAAACAGCACACGGCAGAGAGAACGGGATACGGGCATTAACTGATTGCAGCAAAAGTGGAAATCGTTGAAAAAAGGACCAGCTGTGCTTTTTATCCCTTGCTAGGCAGAGAGAGCTCAGGGCAGGGCTGAGGCAGATGCCCAGGTCCTGGGCGGGTACCAAACTCTGAGGCCAGCACCCGTCCCATCGGGGAGCAGAGGACTCCTTGCTCAGTCACCCATCTTGGGTCCGTCTTTCCATTTCCATCCTCGGGGCCCAGCTTGGGTCTGGCAAGCCTTGTGGCCTGGGAAGGGTAACACGCGTCCTTTGAGAGCTCACTCTGTGCTAAGTGCGCTGAGGCCCACTTTGGTCCGCACAGCAGCTCTGCGCGTTCAGTGTCATCAGTTCCGTTCCACAGATGGGGAAGCAGAATTTGTTAAGTGAGAGGCAGTATGGCTCGTAGTTAGAGGCATGGCCTCTGGCCTGAGCTGCTGGAATCCTGACTTTCTACTCACTAGACTAGAGGAAAGGAAATAGCTTTTCCAAAGCAGTGTTCTCTCTACACGCAGGGATAACAGGAGTGTTTCCGTGATAGGGCTTTTGTGAAGATGTACAGGTGATGCTTGCAAAGCTTTTAGCACGGTGCACAGCACTCAGTAAGGGCTTACCCCATGCCAGCAATGGCCACCGTTAAGAGTTTGGGCTGGGATTTAGCCTCAGCTCAGCCTGACCCTCTCCACACCGTCAGAGCACCACGGGCTAAATCCCCGCTCTGTGGTTTGTTTACAAGCTGCGTGACCTTAGACAGGTCACTTTCCTTGGGCCTCAGTTTCCCTTACTGTAAAGTGGGGATATTACTTTACAAGGCGATTGTTGAGGCTCAAGGGAATTAGAAGTGAAAACACTGACTCAACTACTAAAAGGAATATGCAGAGTTAAGTGTTAGCTGGTGTTTTAATAAGTGTTGGTTGGTGTGTTAGGATTAGCCCTGGTTCTCTTTGGGGGTTAAAGTACAGAACCCTAACTCCTGACTCCCCTGGAGACTGGATAAGGGAAAAGACAAACACCCAATAAATGCACAAGACAGGAATGAAGGGGAGTGAGAAGGGAGCTGACTTGTATTGACACCTACTGTATGCCTGGCCTAATGACAGGCATTTCAGAGATGTATGCCAGGTGTCCCAACCCCCCAGCCTGTGACTAGAAAATCTGGCACATTTGCTTGCTTTAACCGCCCCCCCACCACCACCACTGCTCGATCTGAGTGTTCCCTGGGTATTTGGGGGCCTCGTCACTCTCGGTGTCTACCCCACCCTTCCTCTCCTGCTTGAACCCCCATGTCTGTGCCCACTGCCGCTACCCAGCATGACCCCTGGCCTGTGAGGGGGCCGCCTTCCTCCACCAGGGCACTGAACACTGGCACACAGACCCTTCCACGCAGAGGAGAGGAGGGTGCACCTCTCCACCTCCGTGGGCCCCAGGGCAGCTCTGTTTCTGCCCACAGTCTTACAGAACCTTTCGACTTCTGACTCTCCAGCTTCTAGATCTTAGAACACAACCCAGTCCCAGGGGCTGAATGAGAAGTCCCATATCATCTCTCTTTCTCTGCTCTCTCCTCAGACCAAGCCCCCAATCCAACATCTCCTTTACTCTCTCTCCTACAAAATAAAGGTATCTGGACATTATCAATGGATATCAAAAATACTGAGAACGTGGGTGGGAGTATCACTTGCCCTAATAGTGCCTGGATTCAGGGTTCAGCAATTCCCAAATGCCATGCTGCATCCTTACCAAGATGCTGTGAGATAGATACTACTAACCCACTTTGCAGAAGAAGACACTGAGGCTCAGAGACGAGAAGTTGGGTCAAGGATATTCAGCTAGTAAGTGGCCGAGCTGGGGTTCAGACTCAGGGCTATTTGGTACCACCTTGCTTCTGGAAGCTGAAGGGATGATGCTCCGACAGTGTCAAGGTGGGCTGTGGGCAGGTGGCCGGGGTCCCCGGGTGCCTTCCACACAGGCACACAGGCCTTAGCTGATGCTTCAAGCCTGCTTTCCAAGTTCATCTGACGCACCCATCCCAACCTCGGCTTTAATTATATCTGCCCTTGCGAAAGCCAAGCAATTCAGCCTTCCCAGAAACGCAGGCTCCCTGAATCTTCCAGGGCATTTCAACATGCAGGAGCCCCAGGGAAAAGCGGCCTCTCCGTTCTTGCTTCTCGTGTTGAAGCGGCTTTCATGCGGGTCTGCAGGACAACTTCCTCCCACCCTTTCTTTCCTCTCCTTCTTTCTTTATTATTTTCTAGGAACTTAAATGCAAAATGCCCAAGATAACGCAACTCCCATCACTTTCTTCCCTGCCCTTTGTGTCTTTGAATCTTCAAATCACATGCCATGCCAGCCAGTTTAGCATAAGAAATTAAATTAATTTTCATGCTTCAGATGTAAATGCCTTTATTAATAATTTAAAGCACATTTATTTATGCAGTTTCATATGTTTCAGGTTCAGGGAAGCAATTAAGTTTTGCCCAAGCTGCTGATCAGCAGACAGCGTCTTCCGTGCCTTCTGCCCCTCCAGAGTGGCTGCAGGAGAGTCATGTGCGCAGAACCTCACCCCTCTGGCCTGCGCACGGCCTCTGTGAGCCGTGGGCTTTTGAAATGAGGAGAGCACGCTTATTTGCTGGGGCCCGTCTCAAGGAAGGCCAATTTCTTTCTCAGAATTGCCCTGGGTTATTAGACTTGACCTTCAAAAGTCCTCCCCTCGGGCTTCCCCGGTGGCACAGTGGTTAGAATCCGCCTGCCAAGGCAGGGGACATGGGTTCGAGCCCTGGTCTGGGAAGATCCCACATGCCGTGGAGCAAGTAGGCCCGTGAGCCACAATTACTGAGCCTGTGCGTCGGCAGCCTGTGCTCCGCAACAGGGGAGGCCGCGACAGTGAGAGGCCCGCGCACCGCGATGAAGAGTGGCCCCCCGCTCGCCGCAACTAGAGAAAGCCCTCGCACAGAAACGAAGACCCAACACGGCCAAAAATTAATTAATAAATAAAATTGAAAATTCACGACATATGTCAATATTTAAAAAAAAAAGCAAAAGTCCTCCCCTCAACTAGTTCCTGGTGAGGCTGTCATCCTCTAAAAGCCACCTTGAACTTCTACTCTGGGAGGCAATTTTTCATCTGTTAAGTAAGGGCCTGGCTGCTTGAGAGTGAGAATAGCTGGCTTGGCCACTTAGGAACTGGTGAGCATGGACAACTTGTCTCACTGCGTTCACCTGTTTCCTTATCTGAAAAATGAGGAAATGATATTTCCCTTAGTAAGGATGCTGTGAAGTTTGAGAGGCAAGAGAATGTACATGAAAGCACTTAGCTGGTCGGTCTACCCACCTTTCCTTTTCAATGGCCTTGCCCTGTCCCCTTCCCAGGCCTGTGCTTGGGCTGTGTCTGCTCCCACCCCCGCTGCCGCCTGTGACGCTATTCCTTCCCATCTTCATATCTCAGCCTCACCCCACGCTTTGTAATCAAAACACTTTGTATTATTCACTTATGCTTGGTACTATCCAAAGATCTGTCACATACCTGATATCATTTTATCGTCAGTAAGAATGCTTTAAACAGAGATGGAATCTGAGTTCCCAGGAGGAGGTGTACCTTCCCAGAGACAGATTAGAATTCAAAAATGTTCTCGGGACCCCTGTGCACCATGGACTGCGGGGGATGCTATGGAATGGGCGTGGAGCACACCGTGATGACCTGGGTCTGTCTCTAGGATCTCACTAGGGGGACCAAGAGAAAGCAGCACCCCCTGCCCCTCACTCGGACCCTGCTCTGCTCAGTGCGAGCTGCACGTTCAGAAACTGACCAGAGGGGCTTCCCTGGTGGCGCCGTGGTTGGGAGTCCGCCTGCCGATGCAGGGGACGCGGGTTCGTGCCCCGGTCCGGGAAGATCCCACATGCCGCGGAGCGGCTGGGCCCATGAGCCATGGCCGCTGAGCCTGCGCGTCCGGAGCCTGCAC
>RJWK010067996.1:0-11470 GCA_004363435.1 Platanista minor
AAGCGCAGCGAGTCCCATACAGTATAAACCCAAGGAGAAACACGCTGAGACACACAGTAATCGAATTGGCAAAAATTAAAGACAAACAAAAATTATTGAAAGCAGCAAGGGAAAAACGAAAAATAACATGCAAGGGAACTCCCATAAGGTTAACAGCTGATTTCTCAGCAGAAACTCTACAAGCCAGAAGGGAGTGGCATGATATACTTAAAGTGATGAAAGGGAAGAACCTACAACCAAGATTACTCTACCCGGCAAGGAACTCATTCAGATTTGATGGAGAAATCAAAAGCTTTACAAAAAAAAAAAAAAAAAAGCTTTACAGACAAGAAAAGGCTAAGAGAATTCAGCACCACCAAACCAGCTCTACAACAAATGCTAAAGGAACTTCTCTAAGTGGGAAACACTAGAGAAGAAAAGGATCTACAAAAACAAACCCAAAACAGTTAAGAAAATGGTCACAGGAACATACATATCAATAATTACCTTAAACATGAATGGACTAAACACTCCAACAGAAGCCACAGGCTTGCTGAATGGATACAAAAACAAGATCCATATATATGCTGTCTACAAGAGACCCACTTCAGACCTAGGGACACATACAGACTGAAAGTGAGAGGATGGAAAAAGATATTCCATGCAAACAGAAATCAAAAGAAAGCTGGAGTAGCAATTCTCATATCAGATAAAATAGACTTTAAAAGAAAGAATGTTACAAGAGACAAGGAAGGACACTACATAATGATCAAGGGATCAATGCAAGAAGAAGTTATAACAATTATAAATATATATGCACCCAACATAGGACCACCTCAATATATAAGGCAACTGCTAACAGCTACAAAAAAGGAAATCGACAGTAACACAATAATAGTGGGGGACTTTAATACCTCACGTACACGAATGAACAGATCATCCAAAATGAAAATAAATAAGGAAACAGAAGCTTTAAATGACACAATAGACCAGACAGATTTAATTGATATTTATAGGACATTCCATCCAAAACCAGCAGATTACACTTTCTTCTCAAGTGTGCATGGAACATTCTCCAGGATAGATCACATCTTGGGTCACAAATCCAGCCTCAGTAAATTTAAGAAAACTGAAAGCGTATCAAGCATCTTTTCTGACCACAACACTATAAGAATAGAAATGAAATACAGGAAAAAACCATAAAAAACACAAACACATGGAGGCTAAACAATACGTTACTAAATAACCAAGATAACACTGAAGAAATCTAAGAGGAAATTAAAAAATACCAAGAGACAAATGACAATGAAAACACGACGATCCAAAACCTATGGGATGCAGCAAAAGCAGTTCTAAGAGGGAAGTTTATAGCTATACAAGCCTACCTCAAGGAACAAGAAAAATCTCAAGTAAACAATCTAACCTTACACCCAAAGGAACTAGAGAAAGAAGAACAAACAAAACCCAAAGCTAGCAGAAGGAAAGAAATCATAAAGATCAGAGCAGAAATAAGTGAGATAGAAACAAAGAAAACAATAGCAAAGATCAATAAAACTAACAGCGGGTTCTTTGAGAAGAAAAACAAAATTCATAAACCTTTAGGGCTTCCCTGGTGGCGCAGTGGTTGAGAGTCTGCCTGCCGATGCAGGGGACACGGGTTCGTGCCCTGGTCCAGGAAGATCCCACATGCCGCGGAGCGGCTGGGCCCGTGAGCCATGGCCGCTGAGCCTGCGTGTCTGGAGCCTGTGCTCCACAACCCGAGAGGCCAAAACAGTGACAGGCCCGTGTACCGCAAAAATAAATAAATAAATAAAATAAAAATTCATAAACCTTTAGCCAGACTCATCAAGAAAAAGAGGACGAAATGAAAAAGGAGAAGTTACAACAGACACCGCAGAAATACAAAGCATCCTAAGAGAATACTGCAAGCAACTCTATGCCAATAAAATGGACAACCTGGAAGAAATGGACAAATTCTTAGAAAGGTATAACCTTCCAAGACTGAACCACAAAGAAACAGAAAATATGAACAGACCAATCACAAGAAATGAAATTGAAACAGTGATTAAAAATCTTCCAACAGGGCTTCCCTGGTGGCGCAGTGGTTGAGAGTCCACCTGCCGATGCAGGGGATGCAGGTTCCTGCCCTGGTCCGGGAAGATCCCACATGCTGCGGAGCAGCTGGGCCCGTGAGCCATGGCCGCTGAGCCTGCGCATCCGAGCCAGTGCTCCGCAACGGGAGAGGCCACAGCAGTGAGAGGCCCATGTACTGCAAAAAAAAAAAAAAAAAAAAAACTTCCAACGAACAAAAGTCCCGGAACAGATGGCTCCACAGGTGAATTGTATCAAACATTTAGAGAAGAGATAACACCCATCCCTCTCAAACTCTTCCAAACAATTTCAGAGGAAGGAACACTCCCAAACTCATTTTATGAGGCCACCATCCCCCTGATACCAAAACCAGAAAAAGATACTACAAAAAAAGAAAATTACAGACCAATATCACTCATGAATATAGATGCAAAAATCCTCAACACAGTATTAGCAAACAGAATGCAACAACACATTAAAAGGATCATACACCATGATCAAGTGGGATTTATCCCAGGGGTGCAAGGATTCTTCAATATATGTAAATCAATCAATGTGATACACCATATTAACAAATTGAAGAATAAAAATCATATGATATTCTCAATGGATGCAGAAAAAGCTTTTGACAAAATTCAACACCCATTTATGATAAAAACTCTCCAGAAAGTGGGCATAGAGGAAACCTACCTCAACATAATAAAGGCCATATATGACAAACCCAGAGCAAATATCATTCTCAATGGTGAAAAACTGAAAGCACTTCCTCTAAGATCAGGAATGAGACAAGGTTGCCCACTCTTACTATTATTCAACATAGTTTTGGACATCCTAGCCACGACAATCAGAGAAATAAAAGAAATAAAAGGAATACAAATTGGAAAAGAAGAAGTAAAACTGTCACTGCAGATGACATGATACTATACATAAAGTATCCTAAAAATGCCACCAGAAAAGTACTAGAGCTAATCAATGAATTTGGTACAGTTGCAGGATACAAAATTAATGCATAGAAATCTCTTGCATTCCTATACACTAATGATGAAAAATCTGAAAGTGAAATTAAGGAAACACTCCCATTTACCATTGTAACAAAAAGAATTAAATATCTAGGAATAAACCTACCTAGGGAGAAAAAAAGACCTGTATGCAGAAAACTATAAGACACTGATGAAAGAAATTAAAGATGATACCAACAGATGGAGAGATATACCATGTTCTTGGATTGGAAGAATCAATATTGTGAAAATGACTATACTACCCAAAACAATCTACAGATTCAATGCAATCCCTATCAAATTACCAATGGCATTTTTTACAGAACTAGAACAAATCATCTTAAAATGTGTATGGAGACACAAAAGACCCCAAATGGCCAAAGCAGTCTTGAGGCAAAAAAACGGAGCTGGAGGAATCAGACTCCCTGACTTCAGATTATACAGCAAAGCTACAGTAATCAAGACAATATGGTACTGGCACAAAAACAGAAACACAGATCAATGCAACAAAACAGAAAGCCCAGAGATAAACCCACGCACCTATGGTCAACTAATCTATGACAAAGGAGGCAAAGATATACAATGGAGAAAAGACAGTCTCTTCAATAAGTGGTGCTGGGAAAACTGGACAGCTACATGTAAAAGAATGAAATTAGAACGCTCCCTAACACCATACGCAAAAATAAACTCAAAATGGATTAAAGACCTAAATATGAGACCGGACACTATAAAACTCTTAGAGGAAAACATAGGAAGAACACTCTTTGACAAAAATCACAGCAAGATCTTTTTTGATCCACTTCCTAGAGTAATGGAAGTAAAAACAAAAATAAACAAATGGGACCTAATGAAACTTCAAAGCTTTTGCACAGCAAAGGAAACCATAAACAAGACCAAAAGACAACCCTCAGAATGGGAGAAAATATTTGCAAATGAATCAACGGACAAAGGATTAATCTCTAAACTATATAAACAACTCATGCAGCTCGATATTAAAGAAACAAACAACCCAATCCAAAAATGGGCAGAAGACCTAAATAGACATTTCTCCAAAGAAGCCATAGAGATGGCCAAGAAGCACATGAAAAGCTGCTCAACATCACTAATTATTAGAGAAATGCAAATCAAAACTACAATGAGGTATCACCTCACACCGGTTAGAATGGGCAGCCTCAGAAAATCTACAAACAACAAATGCTGGAGAGGGTGTGGAGAAAAGGGAACCCTCTTGCAGTGTTGGTGGGAATGTAAATTGATACAGCCACTATGGAGAACAGTATGGAGGTTCCTTAAAAAACTCAAAATAGAATTACTATACGATCCAGCAATCCCACGACTGGGCGTATACCCAGAGATAACCATAATTCAAAAAGACACATGCACCCCAATGTTCATTGCAACACTACTTACAATAGCCAGGTCATGGAAGCAACCTAAATGCCCATCAACAGACGAATGGATAAAGAAGATGTGGTACATATATACAATGGAATATTACTCAGTCATAAAAAGGAATGAAATTGAGTCATTTGTTGAGACATAGATGGATCTAGAGACTGCCATACAGAGTAAGTCAAAAAGAGAAAAACAAATATCGTATATTAACGCATGTATGTGGAACCTAGAAAACTGGTACAGATGAGCCAGTTGGCAGGGCAGAAGTTGAGACACAGATATAGAGAACAGACATATGGAAACCAAGGGGGGAAAACTGGGGTGGGGTGGGGATGGTGGTGTGCTGAATTGGGCGATTGGGATTGACATGTATACATTGATGTGTATAAAATTGATGACTAATAAGAACCTTCAGTATAAACAAACAAACAAAACAACTAATACTAAACTTTCTTTGGGTTATTTGTATGGAAATATGTTAATATAAATGTTTCAGACATTACATGAAATTTGTAAAAATCTTATATGTTCTGGTATAATGTTATAAGTCATAATTCTAGTTATTACTTTAAAGTGTATATCTCAGAAATAACTAAATTTTCTTGTCAATTGCATTATTATGAACTTTCATCAAATCTTTAACCGTGGTCATTTTCAAGTCTTTTGTCATTTACAGACAGTTCTGGGTGTACTCTGATGCTTCTGCAAAAATGTTCCTATAAAAGGGTTTCATCTTCAAGGAATTCATGCAAAAGACTCTGACAAGTACAGGTTTCTGGTAACTGACTATACTGCTGAACTGAATGAATAAGCATTTTCAGAACTCTAGTGGAAAACTGATGAATTCATAAAAGTGCTAACAAAAGATCAAGATGAAAAAAAATTAATTACATGGGACTGAGTGAACTGATGAGGATGATTATAATTTTTGTGACTTTCTGTTTGAATAAAAAAATTCTGACATGCACATTTCCTCATAATTGAGAAGAATTATGTGTCTGTAGCTCCATTTTCTAGTAGGAAATGACACTGTTATTCCTATTACCCTTCCTGTAGCTAACTTACATTGCATTTGAAAGAGTAGTGGACGAAAATAACAGCAAAGATAGACTGATGATTTAAGGTAGAGAGACAGAGAGCAGCAGCATCGTACAGCCCCCCTCTGTCTTAGATCACATCACAGACATCTATAGAAAGTCAGTTATATTAACTCACAGTTCATTAACTGTCCTCTGAATATATGCATAAGAAAAAAATACCAATCTCTACTAATCAGAGACATTTAGCAGGAGGTAGAAATCCTAGCACCACAAGGAACAAATGCTATTAGTCTCATAGACAGAAATTCGGTATGACTAGATGACAGGCAATGATGGGTAAGTGTTAAAACTAGTCCCTCACTGAGAAGGAATCTGGGCCAGCAATCAGAACCCAATGTTTACACTTAACTGTTTTCAAAATTTTGAGTGTGCATAATAAAGTGCATGCAGTCCTAATTCCTATGTATGCATTGAGACTGTGTTAGGACAAATTCTCCCAAACCAGAGCCTTAGCTAGCAATTTGAACGCAAGTGATTTAGTTAACGGTGATCTCGGAGGAAAACTGTAAGGATGAGAGAAGCAGGACAGGTGTGGGGTGAAGCCAGATAAAGATGTGGGCTCTGCTGAAGTGTAGCTTCAGTCTGATCCCACAGGGAACACTGGAGCATGAATAGCACCAGAGTTGTCTTACTATGGGGTGTTTTGTCATTGTTTTTTCTAAATCACTGTTTCATTCAGTTGTTGGTTATGGGGCACCTTGGGAGTAAGGGCATGCATTCCCAGATATTTCTAGTCAGTGAAGTACAATTCTCAAAAGACTCTGGTCAGGAACATTAGCAGCCAGCTCTCAGAGAAGCATGGAGATGTGTTCACTGGCCTGGTAAGAGAGATCCAGGAAAGGCACCAAACTATCGAGCTAGTTTTTTAAAAAAGCTTTATCTACATCTATCAGGACTGCTATACCACATCTATTATCATGGAGGGTCTGGAATCCAGGGGAGGCCATCCAAAGTTACTGCCTCTCCTTACAGAAATCCTTCATAAAGACTGTAATTTCTGGGCTTCCCTGGTGGCGCAGTGGTTGAGAGTCTGCCTGCCGATGCAGGGGACACGGGTTCGTGCCCCGGTCTGGGAAGAGCCCACATGCCGCGGAGCGGCTGGGCCCGTGAGCCATGGCCGCTGAGCCTGCGCTCCCCAACAGGAGAGGCCACAGCAGTGAGAGACCTGTGTACCGCAAAAAAAAAAAAAAAAAAAAAAAAGACTGTAATTTCTCCCTTGTTTTTTTGTTTTTTGGAGTATAATTGCTTTACAACATTGTGTTAGTTTCTGCTGTATGGCGAAGTGAATCGACTATACGTATACATATATTCCCTCCGTCTTGGACCTCCCTCCCACCCCCACCCCCTATATACACTACCATGTAAAATAAATAGCTAGTGGGAACCTGCTATACAGCACAGGGAGCTCAGCTCAGTGCTCTCCCTTGGTATTTAACCTTATGCAAACAAAGGGATTCTTAGGTGACACTTGTTCTGAATTTTAAAGAATGGGCAAGAGGTTGAATGGGTAAACTCAGGAAAAGGGATTTTCAGACAGACAGAACAGACTACAGAACAAGAAAAGTGAAGAAATTAATCGGCAGACAGTGTATTGAGTGGATTGCCACAACTCTGAGGTTATGAGAGCAGATACTGGAGACAAGACTTGATCTTACATTAGACAGAAGATAATACAGATAGTGGAAGACTTTGAAGGCCAAAGCTAATGAGAGAGGCAATTAGGAGCCATTTGTGGATATTACAAATAGCAGTGCAATAACTGGGGATTTTCTTTTTCAACGAGGTCTTTCCCAACAGAGTTGCCTCATGAGAAAGCAATCTCAGTGCTCATACTGTGTGTTCATTTTCTTCTACTGTCCTTTTTTGAATGTTTCCCCTAGCAACAGCTTCTCATGACATGCCACTTCCTTACCCGTGTATTGGCAAGAGGAGACCTGACAGAGAGCAAATTTTCAGAATTATAAAAAAATTATATTGTGTAAGAAGCAAAATATCACTGAGGGAATCATCTACATGCCAACTTTTTTTAACAAGTTGAGTTTCCATCACTTCAATTGTTATTCAGAAATGTAACTGCGTACATCACTAAAAAAGTCTCTTTGGTATGTCAGGATTTAAAAAGCATTTTTGACGACATCACATGAGGTGACAGATCCACAGCACACAGGATGTGTGGTATCTAAAGCAGTATTCTCAAGATAATGGTCTTCTGTGACCAGAGGACTCTCACTAAAATCTTCATTTTTATGGAATGAAAAAGACACAACCTTTTTGTTATAGGAGACTCTAATGTCAGAGAAAATCCTCAAAGGCATTCAAAGGAAAAGTTGCCTTAAAACTTATACTTGAATTATGACATACATGAAATCACAGGAAGAACTACAGAAAGCCACATCTGAATTTTGAAACTGTAAGTTTTTCCTCCAGTTTAATGAACTCATGATTTTAAGGAACTGGAAGGTGATTTTCCTTCTCTGAAAATGGGAATTTTAGAGTTTTCTCTCTTTATAATGAACATTATTCTGTACCTTCTAACAGTCAAGTACCCATGGGTGTCAATAGCCTTTTATAAGTTATTAAAGAAACTATGAGCACAGATAAGCTGGAAATTTAGAGTGCTGTTGTCAATTCCCTATTCCTGATAGAGATGGAACCCAGAAAACTGCATGGGGGAAGCTTTCAAGAACTGAAAAGAGAGAATAGAATGTCAAACTCAAGGCAAAGCCAGGTGAATAAAGAGGGTAAGATTTGGTTAAACAAACAGAAGGGTTGAAAAAATGTTGTAAATCTTTTTCTCTAGTTCCTGCCAGGGTGATTGAGGAGAATGGAAACAATGCCATAGTGACATAATCTTCTATTGCTACTGTTGTAGAATATATTAAAAAACATAAGTTATCATCAACATATATGAAAAGTATGATAAAAGTCAAAAGTTCTCAACCAAAATTATTGAGAAAGATAATGCAGAGTACATGTAGCCTCATATTCTGCAGATATTTCCTCTCAGAAAGGCTTGCACAAAAAATTGTAATTAGCATGGGTGGAGATGTGTTGTCTGCATAAAGCTCCCCTAGCCATTCTGCTGTGCCTCTTAATGATGACCACTTATGTTGGTCAATTGTGATTTGATACTACAGTAAATAGGGATGATGTGTAGAACTCAGAAATGGTAGTTTCTTTCTCATAGGTTTTAAACAAACATTGCTGGAGTTTGGGGAACTGTTTGAAAATTAAATTAAGAAAGAATGTAGAGACCACAGGGTAGACAGCAGAAGCAAGAAGAACTACTATCCTGTAGCCTGTGGAACAAAAACCACATTCACAGAAAGATAGACAATATGACAAGGCAGAGAGCTATGTACCAGATGAAGGAACAAGATAAAACCCCAGAAAAACAACTGAATGAAGTGGAGATAGGCAATCTTCCAGAAAAAGAATTCAGAATAATGATAGTGAAGATGATCCAGGACCTCGGAAAAAGAATGGAGGGCAAAGATCAAGAAGATGTAAGAAATGTTTAACAAAGACCTAGAAGAATGAAAGAACAAACAAACAGAGATGAACAATACAGTAACTGAAATGAAATATACACTAGAAGGAATCAGTTGCAGAATAACTGAGGCAGAAGAACGGATAAGTGACCTGGAAGACAGAATGGTGGAATTCACTGCTGCAGAACCGAATAAAGAAAAAAGAATGAAAAGAAATGAAGACAGCCTAAGAGACCTCTGGGACAACATTAAACGCAACAACATTCGCATTATAAGGGTCCCAGAAGGCGAAGAGACAGAGAAAGGACCTGAGAAAATATTTGAAGAGATTATAGTCAAACACTTCCCTCACATGGGAAGGAAATAGCCACCCAAGTCCAGGAAGCGCAGCGAGTCCCATACAAGATAAACCTAAGGAGAAACATGCTTAGACACATAGCAATCGAATTCACAAAAACTAAAGACAAGGAAAAATTATTGAAAGCAGCAAGGGAAAAACGAAAAATAACATACAAGGGAACTCCCATAAGGTTAACAGCTGATTTCTCAGCAGAAACTCTACAAGCCAGAAGGGAGTGGCATGACATATTTAAAGTGATGAAAGGGAAGAACCTACAACCATGATTACTCTACCTGGCAAGGATCTCATTCAGATTCAATGGAGAAATCAAAAGCTTTACAGACAAGCAAAAGCAAAAAGAATTCAGCATCACCAAACCAGCTCTACAACAAATGCTAAAGGAACTTCTCTAAGTGGGAAACACAAGAGGAGAAAAGGACCTACAAAAACAAACCAAAACAATTAAGAAAATGGTAATAGGAATGTACATATCAATAAGTACCTTAAACGTGAATGGATTAAATGCTCCAACCAAAGACACAGGCTTGCTGAATGGATACAAACACAAGATCCATATATATGCTGTCTACAAGAGACCCACTTCAGACCTAGGGACACATACAGACTGAAAGTGAGGGGATGGAAAAAGATATTCCATGCAAACGGAAAGCAAAAGGAAGCTGGAGTAGCTATACTCATATCAGATAAAATAGACTCTAAAATAAAGAATGTTACAAGGGACAAGGAAGGACACTACAAAATGATCAAGGGATAAATCCAAAAAGGTATAACAATTATAAATATATATGCACCCAACATAGAAGCACCTCAATACATAAGGCAACTGCTAATAGCTGTAAAAGAGGAAATTAACAGTAACACAATAATAGTGGGAGACTTTAACACCTCACTTACACCAATGAACAGATCATCCAAAATGAAAATAAATAAGGAAACAGAAGCCTTAAATGACACAATAGACCAGATAGATTTAATTGACATTTATAGGACATTCCATCCAAAAACAGCAGATTACACTTTCTTCTCAAGTGCACATGGAACATTCTCCAGAAAAGATAACATCTTGAGTCACAAATCAAGCCTCAGTAAATTTAAGAAAATTGAACTCATATTAAGCATCTTTTCTGACCACAATGCTATGAGATTAGAAAAGAATTATAGGGGAAAAAACATAAAAAACAGAAACACATGGAGGCTAAACATTATGTTACTAAATAACCAAGTGATCACTGATGAAATCAAAGAGGAAATCAAAAAATACCTAGAGACAAATGAAAATGAAAACACGACAATCCAAAACCTATGCAATACAGCAAAAGCAGTTTTAAGAAGGAAGTTTATAGCTATACAAGCCTACCTCAAGAAACAAGAAAAATCTCAAATAAATAATCTAACCTTACACCTAAAGGAACCAGAGAAAGAACAACAAACAAAACCCAAAGTTAGCAGAAGGAAAGAAATCATAAAGATCAGAGCAGAAATAAATGAAATAGAAACAAAGAAAACAATAGCAAAATCAATAAAACTAAAAGCTGGTTCTTTCAGAAGATAAACAAAATTGATAAACTGTTAGCCAGACTCATCAAGAAAGAGAGAGAGAGGACTCAAATCAATAAAATTAGAAATGAAAAAGGAGAAGTTACAACAGACACCGCAGAAATACAAAACATCCCAAGAGACTACTGCAAGCAACTCTATGCCAATAAAATGGACAACCTGGAAGAAACGGACCAATTCTTAGAAAGGTATAACCTTCCAAGACTTAACCACAAAGAAACAGAAAATATGAACAGACCAATCACAAGAAATGAAATTGAAACTGTGATTAAAAATCTTCCAACAGGGCTTCCCTGGTGGCACAGTGGTTGAGAGTCGAGTCTGCCTGCTGAGGCAGGGGACACGGGTTCATGCCCTGGTCCGGGAAGATCCCACATGCCATGGAGCGGCTGGGCCCGTGAGCCATGGCTGCTGAGCCTGCACTTCCGGAGCCTGTGCTCCACAACAGGAGAGGCCACAACAGTGAGAGGCCTGCGTACTGCAAAAAAAAAAAAAAAA
>RJWK010067997.1:0-11455 GCA_004363435.1 Platanista minor
AAAACACAAAGGAATCTGTAGACAAATTATTAGAATGTTAAGAGAGTTTAGAAGGGTGACTAATTTACAAGAATCAATTGTTCTTCCATTTACCAGCAACAGATAAATGCTGTATATACACATATACATACATACATATGTACATACATACAGTTCCTAGGAATAAATAGAATAAACAATATGTAAGAACATTATGGAGAAAATTTTTAAACTTTAAAAAAATTTTTAAAGGACCCGAGTAAGTAGAGAGATATACCATTTTCATGAATGGAAGAAATCAGATAAGAAAATTTTTCACAAAATGATCTATCAGATTCAATAATATTCTCTCCAAATTCCAACAGGATACTTCAAGGAATCTACATGCTTATAAAAATTTTATATGAAAAACAAAGAGGAAGAAATAGGTGAGGGTATTTTCCCAACCAACTATTAATGCTTAATTTAAATATGTATTAATAAAGACAGTAAAGTATTAGCACAAGATAAATAAAATGTCTAATGAAGCAAAATAAAGATCCCAGATATAGACCTTTATAATATGTAAGAACTTGTTATTTGAGAGAGATGGCATGTCCACCTATTGGGAAAAGAGCAGTTGTTCAATAAACAGTGCTGGAACTATTGGTTACCCATAGCACACAAAATGAATCTTGACTCCTACCTCATATAATAAACAGAATTCAATTCCAATTGTATTAAAGACTTTTTGAAGCATGTGTTTAGATATTTAGAATTTTAAATATTTAGAAGGAAGTATTGCAGAATAGTATTATGATATTTATACAAGGAAGGACCTCCTTTTTATGTTACGAAAAGTACTAACAGTGAAAGAAAAGATTAATAAACCAAACTACATTAACATGTAGAACTTCCATTAAGACAGTGAGAGAACAAGTCATGAACTGGGAGAAGATATTGCAATACATGTAATTCTTGAAGGATTATTTTAAAATAAGTACTCCTAGAAATCAAGAAAAAATGGAAAATATTCAAAATACATGAAAAGGCATTTCACAGAAGGGAAAAACTGAATGGTCATTAAACATAAGAAAAAGTGATCAATCTTATTAGTAATCAAGGGAAATACAAGTACAGATCACAGTGAGAATTTACCATTATCTGGTAAAGGTGACCATTTACATGAACTACTACTTACAATTCCACTCCTGGGTACTTAGCATAGAGAGTCTCTTACACACACACACACACACACACACACACCAGGAGACATGTACCTGAGTAGGATTATGCTTTATAACAAAATGCCAGACACAACCTCAATTTCTATCAATAAAAGAAAAAATAAATTCTGGGATATTCACACAAATGGTACATCACACAGCCATAAATGACTACTCAAGACAACTTGGATGAATCTTAGCAATGCCTTGTTAAGTTAACAAAGCTGGTGGCAGAAGACTATGAACACTATACCCTTCTTCTTAAGTTCAAACACAAGAAACAAATGAGAAAATAAGCAAAAACTCCATGCAAAAAAAAAATAATATATTCGGCACAGTGCTCTTCAAACTAATGTGCATATGAATTGATTATTTATTAAATTCAGATTCTGATTCAATAGATCTGGGGCTGAAGTTCTGTATTTCTAATAAGCTCCCAGGTGACACCAATGCAACAGATCTGTGGACCATACTTAAGCAGCAAGATTTGATATGATTTGATTTGATTTTTTTGATGTGGGCCATTTTTAAAGTCTTTATTGAATTTGTTACAATATTGCTTCTGTTTTGTGTTGTGGTTTTTTGCCCGAGAGGCGTGTGGGATCTTAGCTCCCTGACCATGGATCAAACCCGCACCTTCTGCATTGGAAGGCGAAGTCTTAACCACTGGATCGCCAGGGAAGTCCCAGCAAGATTTTAAAGAATACATACATATGTGATATTTTATGAAGAATTTAAAGGTAGAAGGTTATGAAATTCATAAAATGTAGGATGGTTGTTACCTGGTGGGGAAGAAAGAGATGGTCAATGGGAGAAAGAAGATGCGATGTATTGACAATATTGTAGCTCAAAAATGATATGCTCTATGACCTATACATGTTACAAAGATTATTTTGTACATATTAAATACTGCATAATAAAAACCCACAAACATCGACAGGGCAGGGAACCCACATTATCACCGACAGAACAGATAAAATGAGGAGGGTAGGAATAAGCAGCGGGCAGTGTGGAGCCAAATATTCCATATTTAGAAGAGATAGCTACAGGTTATGTTGTAAGCACGCTGTATTTGTAAACTCCCCAAAGTAAATCACTGGACAAAACTGTGGCACCATAAAAAATGTGGGAAATCCAAATAGCATTCTGAGCTAAAAATAATCGCAAACTTCTTTAAAATAGAATTCATCTTTCTTTCAAAGTTTAGCTTTTAAATTGATGCTGAAACAATACAAAAATTTGTGAAAAGATATCTGTAGCTTTCAAATGCAGTGTAAGTGTGCTTCATTCTTTGGCTGTGATTG
Source organism: Platanista minor (assembly GCA_004363435.1). Classification (NCBI taxonomy): domain Eukaryota; kingdom Metazoa; phylum Chordata; class Mammalia; order Artiodactyla; family Platanistidae; genus Platanista; species Platanista minor. Next base: position 2,489 of record RJWK010067997.1, read on the forward strand.
TCCCTTCCTATATCCCTAAATATTTACCCCCTACATCCCCTTGATCAGCAGAAAGTTTCCTTCCTAGGATCAGGAAGCGTTTTAATTTATCAAATATCTGCCATTAAAATATAACGTTCCTCATCATCTAACATTTTAGCCATCAGCAAACATCACAGCAGGGATTTGAAGCAACTAACAAGAACTCAAAATGCGTGCCTAAGGATCAAGAAGTGGGGTTAGCAGAAAAGAGAGGAGAATTAATATAATTTAAAATAGAATATGGATAATGACAGAGAAAAAAATTGCTATCTTAATATAACTTCAGGTTCTCCAAGCTGTTCTGATGTATAAAAAGTTGTGATACATCTCTGAATCATACACTCATCTAATATCTATCTATTCTAAGGAGTAAACAGTATAGGACAACAGAGGTCAGGATGCCTCAATTCCAACGATAACTAATATTTACGGAGTTTACTCTGAGGCAGGCATTATTCTAACTACTTTTCGAGAATTTATTACTATCCCCATTGTACAGATAACAAAACTGAGGTACAGAGAAGGTAATAACTCGTCAAAGGGCACACAGAGCTCTCCCTCTAGTTCCCTGAAGCCTCTGCAGTTCCAGTACCTGCCCCTCTATTAGCACATCTTGTGTGCGTGGATGTTCCTAATTTCCTCATGAATGGAATGGAATGTTCTACTTAAGATGATGGGTATAGGGATCAAACAGAACTAATTTGAATGCCCAAAAGTTGTGTGATTTGGGGGCAAGTTTTGTAACGTTGCTGAGTCTTAGTTTTCTCATTTGTAAGAGGATAGTGACAAAATACACATGACAGGATTTTGTGAGAATTAAATATAGTAATTCATGGAAAGCATTTAACTTGAGGCCTGCCATTTTATGCATGCAGTAAGAATTTGCTGTTATTGTTGTTATAACTATGATGATGATTATTAAATGAGATTATAAATTTAAACCCAGGTCTACTCCAGATCTTGTGCAAATACTGTGCTATACCATGTACATATAATATACATAAAAAGACAAATATTTTCTTTTTGTTGCTTTCTTCTTCTCTTATCTCCCTGAATCAGACAGCAATTAAGTATGGAAACACATTGAGAAAAGCTTCAACAGGAACCCAACTTTCAGGTGCCCAAACTAGAAACCTGTGATAGATAGGGAAATTCTCTCCCACTTCACAGGAATAATGTCATTCTAGGACTGATCGTTCAAGTTTAAATCATTAGCCTCCAAGGGGTGGGGGTGGTCTCTGAATATTGTTAGAAAAGTATCCAAGATCACCAAACTCAAATCTCACTGTCGCTATTGCTGATATTAATTTAAAGGTGAGTAAGCTTAGCTCATTATACCAAACGGCTTTTCCTCAAGTGATAACAAATATGTTATTTTTCAGCAGTACCACAGTTTGTTGTTAAGAACTGAGGTAATAAATAAGACTTCATAGGGCGTCCTGACATTGAGGAAAGACTAGATTCTTAATCTGCCTTCAAGGAATACATGCTCCCTGCAAACAAGAGAATTCAGATCAGTAACTGGGGTACACTCACAAACTAACTTGAACAGCAGCCCAGTTATTCCCTTTCTGTGTAAATGCAAAATTTTTTAATGAAACAGTACCTTTTGAAAAAAATGGGGAAAAGGTGCTGTTTATTTCAATAGAAGTGTAAAATTTCCATGTAACTTGGTAAGTAGAATAGAAGAAAACAAGAACCTTGGGAGAGGTAAAAATGTATAGAATTCACAGTTCAAGGCAGACTCTCCAACATGCTCATTTTTAATGTTTATGCTGGCTTACTCTTCTTACAGCCTTGACACAATGATACAAGATTTTATTTATTTTGACCAATGTAGTTTTGACATAATGTTTGGAGGAAGGAGAAGGATCTGAACTATTATTCTCCTCAGCACGACATGACCATTTTCAAATAAATGGAAGAGCCGTGGTCTCATACTACTAAGGCTGAATAATTCCGCCTCCCTCCCTGCCCCCGGCTCAGTGCATGGAAAACGGCAGATTTTCTTCATGCATAAATAATGGAAATCTCATCATGTGAACACAATGAATTGTTTAGAAGGCTTTGTGGAGTGTGACAAATGGAGATCTAGATTTATTTGCAAGTGGCTTCTGTGCAGGTTCAAAGATAGGGACGAATTGACCAATTATAAACCACACATTGGGTTTTCAACACAGTTCTTCGTTAGCACTGGGCAAATAACCCATAAATGGACGAAGGTATTCAGTCAAAATGGTCAAAACAGTAGTCTCACTGTATTTAAATACTATTTTTATTTTAAAAAGTATACCATTCATCACTATTAAGAAAATGGACACTACAGCCTGAAGCCCTGAGTTTCAGTACCAGCTCTGAGACTTTCTACATGTATGACTGCAGGTAGTTTACATTAACCTCTTTATCAGTTTCACATCTATAAGATGGGGGTGATAAGAGAACAACTTTGTAAAATACTGTAAGGATTAAATGAGATGATACATGTAGAAAGCTTAGTACAGTATCTGGCATATAAGCAATATATGTATACAAAGGTACCCATATATATTATTTTATATATATGTGCACATATATACATTTATTACATGTAATTTAGGAAATGAGGGAAACGGAGAACCAATAACCCCTACAGTATCATGTTAGGTGCAGAGCTCTTGTTATGAGCTGTGTCTAAGTAGTAGTAGGACTATGCCTTTAAGTCAGAAATGAATACTTTAGTGAAATAAAGAGCTGTTGTACCTTAAAAGTGAAGCTCGTTATGCCTTCTACTCTGCTTTTTTTTTCTACTTTTATTTCTACTCCATATGTGTTTTCTGGCATATGGAAAAGAAGGAAGAAAACTAACGTTTACTGAAGGTCTACTATATGTCAGATGTTGCTATAATGGGCAGTTACTTATGTTATGGCAATTGATGGCCATGGCCTTTTCCTCAGGTAGGTATTATTATTCCTACTTTACAGATAAGAAAGAGGTGTAACATTTACACAACTAGAAAATACTGCAACCCAATTTCTAGACACTATTTAGGTACTTCCAAAGCCTTTTACATTTCTTTATTTAAGGAATTTACCAAATCTAGTACTGGGTCAGGTTCCTATCTATTTTTAACCTGGAACCATTTCTTTAGGGAAACTATGCTAGGAAAAGTAGTTAGCTTTCTAAGCCAGTCTATTAGTCCACAACAGAAATACCATATATTACAGTAAAAGAGGGGTTGGCAAACTATGGCCACGGGACAAATCTCGCTTACCACCTGTTTTTGTAAATTAAGTATTATTGCCAAACATCAACATCTGTTCATTTACTGATTATCTAAGCATTTAACTGCTTTCACACTATAATGGCAGAGTTCAGTAGCCGTAACACAGACTATACGTATAGCTCACAAAGTCTAAAATATTTACTCTATAGGTCTTTATATTGAGAAACAGTTTGCTAACCTCTAATGAATAAGAAAATATTTGATAAGTTCTGTCACTAACAAACCACCAGTGTTCTCTCTATGAGGAAATAATCCCTGTCATGTTGGGGCAAAAGTCAGTGTCAAGGTCCCAGACAGAAGACATATTCGGCAGCCTCCAAGTCAGCCCCAGAGGGGACCCAGGGCATGAGGCGGTGTGAACTCAAGAGAATAGTTCTGACTCAGGTAGTTCACCGCCCAGGAAGAGCTCCTCTTCACAATTCCCAGCTGCCCAGCACAAATAAAGACTGCTCGCCTTCTGTCTGCAGCCTTTCCTTGCTACTCCCTCTTCCCCTCAACAGAAACTTCTCTCAAGTCCTCTCTTTACTTGTCTTCCTTCATCCCTTTTGAGAAGTCAAAGCCTTCCCTCTTTCAATCAAACAGTCTTTTAAAGCATGAAGGAATATGATTATTTACCCTTAACTGAAACTGACTTACATACAATGTTTTACCTCCTCAAGGCACTTGGATTTATTTATTTTCCTTCTGATGGTGGAACCAAGCACTTTGAAATTTCAGTAATTTTAGGCAATATGCATGTGAAAGAAACATTTCCAGTCCCTAATACCACGTTATAGCTCACACGAACTCTAAAGGTAATCTATAAAAATACTCAGATGTTATTAACTGAAAGGTCAAGAAATTTGTTTACGTATATAAAGGAAGGTATGAAGTAAAGAAACTCAAAAATTTTACAAAGAAAAGGTGGAACTGGTTTTGGAAAACTTGTGTTGAGTATTGACTACTGTTTCAGTGGAAGCACCATGACCCCAAAATTTGCATCAACCTGAGACTGAAAAATTTTTGATATTTATTATAATTTCTACTTAAAATTCAATTTTTCTTGTACCTTTCATCACTACCATTCCTGATGGATTAATGACATAAGCTAGAACCTAACGGTGATAATCTCCTCAAGATTTTCTTATGACTTTGTCTTAGAAACAGCTGAGAATAAGGTCCAAGATTGTGTATTTTACCCACTATGGACTATAATTCCAGTAACTACATTGTCCAAAGCAAAAACTGGGGTTCATAGTCATATAATTCTCTAGGAAAAGGAAACTATTATTACTTTTAAAAACTGAGATATAATTGACATATAACATTGTATTAGTTTCAGTGGTACAACATAATGATTCGATGTGAAGTACCTTATGAAATGATCACTAAAATAAGTCTAGTTAACATCCGTCACCACACAGGTAATCTTTTTTCTTTGTGATGAGAACGTTTAAGATCTACTCTCTTAGCAACTTTCAAACATACAGTACGGTATTATTAACTATACACACCATGCTGTACATTACATTCCGAGGACTTTTAATTATAATTATTTCCCCAACCCGAGGATGTAGGATAACCATAACTACAGAGGTGTTCCAATACATTCCCTAGAGTTGCCCTCTTAGCTAAATGGGGAAGATGTGGATAATTGAGAATTCTACATCTATTTTCAAAAACTAATGATGAAAGGAATTCAGGAACCTTGACTAGAGTTAAATCCATAATGGGAAAAATAAGCATTAGAATATATTTGAATATAATACAAAATGGTAGATTAATTTTTCTGGATTTCTTTTTTATCTATGCGTATTACCATATTCATTATTTCATATTATATTTTCTCCTTAGTTCAAACTTGGGCATTATCTTTATATGCATGACTCTTTTAGATGAATTAATTGACTAGCAAATCTAGTTGTAAAAACAAAAATTATCCAATATGTTGAATTAAATACATTAATATCATCTTAGACTATGTCTTCCCTTTGATTTTGTATATCCAAACATTTCTAAGTGTTATCAATTCTTCCTTAACTGTATATTTTACAGTCATCATTTCCTTTTCATTGCTACTTCCAAAATTATAGTATAAACCTTCATTCTTAGATTTATTGTGACAGCATTTTAATTTAGTATTAGTCAAAATTGTGGTTTGAAGACCACTTAAATCAGAATCACATTGATCCTTGTTTAGATGGAGATTAAAGGCCCTCTCCAGACTTAATCAGAATCTCTGGAGTAAAGCTCAGGAATCTGCAATTTTAATAAGCTACCTAGGTGGATTCTTAAGCACATTCAAGTTTAAGAACCACTGTTCAAATTGCTTTCTTCCTTTCTAATCTCTCCCTAGTTTCAGGAAAGTGTGAGCACTTCTATCAGGTTCATCATTCTAATGCACTCTCCTTGTCGTTCCACTCCTCTGTAGAGGATCTACCATGATTTACCATTATTCTCAGGATGAAGTCCAAATGGCTCATCTTGGCAATCAAGGACCCCCACAAGATAGTCAGGAACTACTTTTGCAGTCCTCCACTGTCTCCCGTAGATGACAAGCTAATTCCTAGTTTCATGTATTCAACTCTTTTGTGGCCTCTCCCGTTGCGGAGCACAGGCTCCGGACACACAGGCTCAGGACCATGGCTCACGGGCCCAGCCGCTCCGCTGCGTGTGGGATCTTGCCGGACCGGGGCACGAACCCATGTCCCCTGCATCGGCAGGCGGACTCTCAACCACTGCGCCACCAGGGAAGCCCATTCAACTCTTTTTTAATTTCCCCCACCTCCAGCTTGGAACACTTTCTACTTACTTCAACTCCAACCCAATTGCCATGCAATCCAAAAGCAAGGCAATTCCAAGTTTTTCCATGGTGCCTTCCTTGATCTTCCTTTCTGTGAGCTCATATCATTTACTGTTCATACTATTCACATGGCACTTAATCACAGACTGCCTGTGCCTCTTCTTGAATTGTCATTTAATTTTTAATGTGAGTATGTGTGTCTCATTTTCACACTTTGATCATGAAATTTCTGAAGGTGAGAATATTGTGTATCCAACTGTGCTGCAAGCATACCTATAAACAATGAATAAATATTTTTGAAATGACTAAATAAATTAAAAGTTGATTAAGTCTCTATTGACTTAACCAATTATTTGGCTGATAGAGATGATCCTTTTGGAATTGCACATATCCTGCATTGAGATTCCCTAATTTTACTGGCTTACACTTCTCTCATTTTCATTTGCCAAAGAGCTATTCATGACAATGGAATTAATCCCAAATCAGACAAAATGCCAGCAATAGAAGCATTAACACTCTAGTCCAAATATCATATGAAGATCTTGGTGGCTGGTTCAACTGTGAAGTAGAGCTTGAAGTTATAAGCAACATTCTGGTCAGTCACATAATCACAAAATGCCTCATTTCTCAGTTACAGCTCTCAACACCCCAAATAGATGCTGGTAAATTAGTTGTATGGCTCTCATATCACCACAGAGCCCACGTTCCCTATTGGTATCATTTAACCATGATACTTATAATCGCAAATATCTCCTTGCCTCCAAAGGATTCCATGTCTAAAACACAAAGTCAGAATTCACAATGCAGTAGAGTACATGATGTAGGGCTAGGGTCCACACTACAGTCTGTCAGGGACTAGACAATAAGCTAGCTGAAGGATTAGCAAAGGAGCATTGGTTGACTGAAAGACTGGCTTATCTGTCTACCAGAATCTAATGTCCACCCTATTAAACACTGTAAAGCAATTTGAGCTATTCTAATGAGAATATTTGGACAATAACTGATAAATTTTGCATCTAAATGGCCTTTTGATGAGGTCTAATTTATACAATGATCCATTTTTTTAGACATTTAAAGTAATGCATTATAGCAATGTCTACGTCCTTAGTTTCTATGACCAAAACATACAGGCAAATTCTCTACTTGAGTGGGTAATTTACTTTTTGTATGAATTATAATTATTTTAATGTTTTATAAGGCTCACAATAATTTCATTATTATTGCTATTTAAATTTTCATAGAATTTTCCTTTTTTCAATTGACAAAGTACAAGGGGAGTCTTTGGAGTAATAAAAATTTAGTTCAAAACCCAGCTCTGCCACTATCAGTACGAATCTGGGTATGCTGTCTACTCCTCTGAGGTTAATTTCCCTAAGATGTTTAAAAAAAAGGAATAATAATTTCTACATGAAAGAACTGTAGTAAGGATATAATAATACATGAATGGGTTGAAAACTGCACTTGCCGTATAGTTATCTATTGTCTTCTTCCCCCTAAAATTCAATGAGAGAAGAGCTGGTACATGGTAGGTATTAAAAAATCATTTGCTGAATTAATATAATTAACCCATTTTACTGATCAGAAAAAAATATTAAAGCTGATTTTTCTATATTTTAATCTAACTCATCTAAAATACTTGAGTAAAGTATTTCTTGGAAGGGAAAACATTAATAAATTAGTCCTTTCTTCTTTTAGATGCAGGAAAGCAAGACTGAGCTTGGTAATGGGAGATGCATATTATCATCAAACTAAAAAACATATTGTGATCAATATGTTTATCACAGAGTAGTCTAACAATAACAAAACGCCTGGGCACATTACCCTGATGACCTATGAAGATCAGGTCAGTTAATCTGGTGCTTTGTTAATGACCCATGATGAGGCTGGAAGGGAGTCCACATTTGTGAGTTCTACACTCTTGGATCCCTAATGGTTTTTAGTCATTTATACAAATATAAGTAACAGAGATCACATCATTCATTTATTAAACAAATGATTTTTGAGCACCAGCTAACTGCCAGGAAGTGTTTTAGTCACTGGGGATATAGCAGTGAACAACGCAATCAGGTTGGCTACCATCTGTATTTAATGCAGTGAGGTGAACAATAAACACATTATATATAAAAACACAAACACTCCAGAAAGAAAATAGTGAGGCATGCTATTCTGAGAATTAAAATAAGGGATGTACTAGCAGGTGACTGAAGGCTGCTTTAGATTGGGTTGCCAAGGAAGACCTCTCTGAGTAAGTGACTTTTAGGCTGAGATCCAAATGACATGGAGGAGGAACCAAGAATATAAACATCAGGAGGAAATCATTACAGAGGGAACAAGTAGGCTAGTATGGCAGCCTTAAAGAATGGCTTGGCCAGTTCGAATGAACAGACACCAAGTTAATATAGATGAGATTAAATCAAGCCAGCAACTATTCAAGCATGTGGGGACTATTTCAGTTTTCCCATTGTTATATGGAAGGTGTTAGATGAGACAACTGCCAAGGAGCATTTTCTACTTAAAAAAACTGCAAAATTTCTATGGTCAAGATGGTTTGATTAATCCCAACTGTACTCTTTATGAAACACTGGATCTTTCAAGTACTTTGGTAGACAATTCCCAGAGCCTGACACTTCTGGCCTCATGAGTCTGTAGATGTGGCAGTTGTTATAATGTTCTGTGAGTAGAAAAGGGAAATGCAACTCCTTTTCATGTGTGTGAGACAGCCAGACAAATATGTTTAAAATTTGCATTAATGAAACTTCTACTGAAGAGAGAAAAAAGAAAGATATACAAAATTTAATATATAGAAAGTAAAGAGCTTCCCTGGTGGCGCAGTGGTTGAGAGTCCGCCTGCCGATGCAGGGGACACGGGTTCGTGCCCCGGTCCGGGAAGATCCCACATGC
>RJWK010067998.1:0-11469 GCA_004363435.1 Platanista minor
GGAGGAGCAGATGCTGCTAGAGGAAGAGGAAGACAGGGGCTCTGGAAGTGAAGATGCCCCCAGGGAAGAGGGGGCTGGTGAGTCCATCTCAGCCTTGGATGAGGTAGGCAGGGACCTTCAGTGTCCTAAGGATGAGGACACAGTAAAACTGGAGGGCATCCCTGGATGCAAGGCCTGCTGCGTCCTCCTCGTGAGGAGCCCCTGAATTTTATTCATGCTCAGGTGAGTGGCCAGTGGCTGAGGCTGAGGCCCAGGGTGGGGATGGGGAGCTGGTGTCTCCAGCCTCTGTGTCGCTGGTCATTTTCTGCACTGAGGACCCTGGGGGTGTTTAGCAGAGGTGAGGCTCATGTGGAAACAGAAGTTGCATCTTAATCTCCAGCCTTCAAATGTCTGTGGGGCTGGGGGGTGGAGGGTGAGTTTGGGACACTTAGACACCCAGGACTAAGGTGATGTGAATTCCTGTGGGACGAGCACTCCATTCTTCCTCTTTCATTCTGCCCTGCAGTTAACTTGCCAGAGGTGCTACCGGGGCAGACTCATTTCCATCCACAACTTCAGCCTTAATTACCAGATCCAGTGCTTAGTCAGACAGATCAACCAGGGCCAAGTGTGGATCCGAGGTCAGGTCATCGGCTGGGCAAGAGGGTCCCAGCTCTTAGCGGGGAGCACCTCCTGACCCCAGCCCATGTTCAACCTGCTGCAGATTTGTCTGTGCTTCTCTACAATCCCCTGAAGAACTGGGGATAGATGGACACCTGGGCGAGACAACAAGGGGGCTGCCTAGGCGTCGGGAACAGCCAAGCATTTAGAATCAGGATGTTTAGGTGCGAGTTCTGCTCAGTCTCTGACTGTCTATAGGACCTGGGCAAGACCGTGAGCCTTGTTCCTCATCTGTAGGATGGGGTTGGAACTCCTGCCCTACCTCTTGTTGGAGCCAGAAGGATGGGGGTGTCATTGGAATGCATAGAATGTGATGGTGACAATCACTGTGGATCTACATTTCAGCTGACCAGGACTGTGTCCATTGTGGTCCAGCAGTCCTTTAAGGGCCAATGCCTGGCAGGTAGCGGGAGGGTCAGGCAGGGATAGTCCCAGCTCTGCCTACCTGCTTTCCCTTTGCCCATGTCCCAGCCCACCTCTTTCCCTCTTGCCTCCCCTAGGGTCGCTGCACACGCTTTTGCTGGCTTGACGGCACTCCCTGGAATTTTGCATACGGGGCTGCAGGCCAGCCCTGGGCAGTGCTGGTAGATGTGTGACCCTGTGCACCTGAAGTGAGGTGGTGGGAGTGGGGATGAATAATGGCAAGGCCTGGGAGGGAGGAGGCCCCAGGAAGAGCCAGACCCTGCAAAGGAGAGGCCTCCCGGCTCTTTAGACTCATCTCCACTGAGGTGCGGGGTAGGGAGAGGGGAAGGCCCTACTGGGGCTGAGTCAGGGAGAACAAGAGGCTGAGACCCCTTCCTGTTGCGTCTTCACAGGAGGCCACTGTCTTCGAGCTCCCTGTGGCGTGGGTCTCCCGTTCGTCTGTTCCTACTGAGCTGGATCTTCCTGGGCAGCCTCCTCCCATCTCCTCCCCTCCCCTCCAGCCCCCATCAATAAAACTGTTTTCCTGAAACTGATTTCTTTTTCTTCCAATCACTGATCTACTCTGCTTAGCCCCACCCACGAGCTTTCTGCCATACAAGGACCACACCTCCCCACCCTACTGTCTTTCATAAAAAGGGACAGAAGTTATCACTCTCAAGGAGGATAGAGCATGGGGTGGGGTCTGTGTGGCTGCCTTGGAGACAGGGGAATGGGCTCAGGTGGCTCTTTTCATAAGACACCCAATTACTGGGCTCGTGCATTGCAGGTGCTGCCAGGACGCCACGCATCTCTCTCCAAACTTTCAAGGTGAACTCTCAATGTACTGTATTTGCATCTCCACATCCGAAGGCCTTTTCTTCCTCTCCCACAAACTGTGGTTGCCTTAATGTGCCAGGATATTAACATGTCCCTGGGAACAGACCACAACTCTCAGGAGAGGGTGTATGAGTACCCCAGTCCTTTGCCCCCTCAAGTGGAATAATTCTGGGGCAGGTATCGGGCACTGCTTCCCAGGGTTTCCCAGTGGGATTAACTTCCAGTTATCCACTGAGGTAGCTGGCTTTATAACACACATTTTATTGGTTGTCTTCTCTTCCCCACATGAACTCTCCTCTTCCCTACTACTGTCCCAGCACCTCCCATATAAACTACTTGCACTCAAATCCTTGCCTCAGGGTCTGTTTCCAGGGAATCTCAATATAAGACAAACTGCTATATGTCCAACTCTATGTAAGGTTTGGAAATATGACAAGACACAGCTCCCTGCCATTCAGGAACGTACAGATGTTTGTAATACAAGCACAACAGCATCTACTAATTGTTACCGCTTATTGTGCACCCACAAAGTACCCCCTGCTGTGGCAGGCATCTTACAAGGATGACCTGGTTTGATCAGTAATTATTATCCCATCGTACAGAACCAGGCTCAGAGAAGTTACGACCTGCTTTTTTTTACCCAAGGTTGAACATCTAAATGTGACCCGTGCTGTGATTCAAGTATCTCCAGAGCATGGTCTTTCAACCATTAGGATTTCATGTCTGGAAGTGTTGGCTGCTTCCAGGACATGATCATATGGGGACAGAGCACAGAGGGGAGGCACGAGAGACTCATCTACCCTTGGGTTCGTCTTGGGGCATTGGACTCCTACCCAGCTGGAGATGAGGGAGTCCCAATCAGAGGTGAGGAAGGAAGGCATTCTGAACCCTCCCTCTAATGGGGAGGTGAGCAGAAAGTAAGGCATCAATGCTCCGAAGCCCTTTTCCTCCAGGACTCCTCAAATTCTTAGAAGTACAGACGGCCCCAGGGATTCCATTCTATCTGGTGGCCCAGATAGAAGAGGCTACTTACTCAAGGTTGCACAGGAAGTTGAAAAAGATAGAAATCACACTGAGGTCCTTTGTAACTGCTGTTCTCTTTGTTTCAGTGATGGTGGAATTCTGACACAATCTTACGAGTTCAGCCCTGTGCTGGGTGCCGTGGAGGTTGCACTGGGAGAACCCTCCTTCCTTTGCCCTTGTGGACTTTGTATTCTGCTGTGGGGAGGCATTGCTTCTCTTTATTCCAGTACTACTAATAAAGAGTAACAAAATCCTTCACTTAATTGTTTATTGATCTTTATTGGGGTATAGCTGCTTTACAACGGTGTGTGAGTTTCTGCTGTACAGCGAAGTGAATCGGCCATAAGTATACACACAACCCCTCTTTTTTAAAACCCCTCATGTATGAAGCCCTAAATAGGTGCCAGGGTCTGTATCAAGAGACTTTGTGTTAAGGTGGGACCTTGTTTTATTCCTCACAAATCTCTCCTGGTGGCGGTGGTTTGCGACAGAAGTGTGACTTCCAGTCCACAAAGGTCTCTTTTGGGGGATTAATGTCAAGAAGGGTGCATGAAGGAGGCATTTGGGCTCCTGGTAACATTCTGTATCTTGACCTGGCCTGGGTTACGTGGGTGCATTCCCTCCATGACGACGCCTCAAGCAGTCCACGCTACAGTGCACATTACAGGATGCATGTTAAAGATGCATCCTCAAGAAAAGCTTTAAATGAAATAAGAGGACTGGCCTTATGTGCCGAAATAAGGGCTTGTGTGGTATTTTTCCTGTCCAAAATGATGCTAACTAAGCTCTGGGAAACTCAGCTCGTGTCTTTACAATGGTATCCCTAGCGTTCCTTGCATCATCATGCAGGACACAGAGCAGGAGCTCAAGCAGCTCTCAGCGCTTACTTGTTGATTAGGGTCACAGTTCAGTCTCAGTTTCCTGACAAGGGCTACCCACAGCTCCACATGCCAGGCACTGTTCTGAGGGCTCTACTGGAGCTGATCTCATTTGAGGTAGGTCCTGTCATTAGCCTCAGTTTATGGATGGGAAAACTGAGACCCAGAGGGGCTGACTCTGGTGATTCCATTCTATCAAGACATCACACTGTGCTGCCCTCTGCATAATGTGGGGCTGGATGGAAATTTGAGATGAGAGGCAGAGTTTGAAACCCCTATGAATATAGATGCAAACAGTAAGTCAGAGAGTTGGCGTTTCATGGATGCTGAAAAGGTGGGCACCATTGGCTAGTCTGGGCGTAACACATTTGGGTGAATCAAAGAAAGCAAGGATGTAGGAGTCAAACAGACTAGGGTCAGGCCTGCCACTTCTAACTAGTTGTATGAGCCTGGGCAAGTTATTTCACCTCTCTGAGCTTGTGTGGTAGGTCTGCGGACTGCGATGGCAGTGTCTAATTGGCAGGATGATTGTAAAGATTAAGTAAGTAGGATAATGGACGTGAAAGCCTTAATGAAGCATAGTGTTTGGAATGTGGTGGACCTTCAAAAATGTCATTTCCGGACTTCCCTGGAGGCCCAGTGGTTAAGACTCCACGCTTCCACTGCGAGGGGTGTGGGTTCAATCTCTGATCAGGGAACTAAAATCCTGCGTGCTGCATGGCGTGGCCAAAAAAAAAAAAAAAAAAGAAAAGAGTTATTTCCAGTTTTACATCAGACATCACCATGGTGACTGAACAGGGCCCTGAAGTCCCTGGGATGTCTTTGCCCAAGGTCAACCCCGGGGAGGGACAGGCCAGAGAGAGGAAGTAGGGGGAAGGCAGGTGTGGGGTGACTAAGGAGCCGAAAGGTCTTGGCTTAGGCCTGTCTCTGACTTGCTGTGTAATCTTGGGTAACTTATTTAAGCCCTCTGAGATGCCGTTTCCTAATGTGTAATACAGGGACGTTTAAATGAGACAACGCTTGTAAAGCTTATCGTGGTGCTGGCTAAATGGCAGTAGCCGTCATTATTGGTCATCCCAACCACTGAGTGAAATGAGGCCCCTGGCCTGGGCCCCAGGACTGGGGAGAATAATGGGGACGGGGGCTAGCTTTCCACCCCTCCCCAGCTAGGAAAGTCTCCTGCTTGAACTCTGGAGACCAGGTTTTTTGGGCCCTGGAATTAGCCAATCAACCCCCAAGTCAGGTAGATAAGCTGAGGGTTGCGCCCGTTGGACCAGGGAGATAACGGCCGAGACCGTTACTCTGCATTCAGGCCCAGAAGTGACCTCTCAGATACTTCTCCATTTGTAGGTCCCCTGAGAGGGCAGAGAAGTGGAAGGAACCCAGGCTTTTTCACCCTCTGGGTGACCTGTCCCTGATGCCGTGAGCACTGGAGGGCTGGGCTGGAATCCAAGGAACAAATATGCACTGCCCAGCTAGGATATCACAGAGTAGAGCCACCCACCCTGACAGGGCCACAAGCTCTTGGCAGTGATGTCTGGCAGACAAGGCTCAGCACTTGCTGGCCTCCCCTTGGATTGCAGTGAATGTGGCTGGAACCTGACTGATTAATATTTTGACGTTTTGTTCATCATGGTAGCTTTACATCGATTCTGATTTTTAAGAAAGATGGCATTAAATATTTATTTATCTTGACTACTGAGTTCTTTAGTGTCCCCTTAAATTTTGCGACTGAGGCAAGTGCCTTCCACTTGGTCCGGACCTTGGTCGTGACAGAGGGCTGGTGGGAGATGGGGAGTCGGGGTGGTGCGGGGAGGCTGGCCCACACAGCATCTGAATGACTGCACGAAGGTTTTCATTCCAGCTGCTGCCTCGCCACCAGAAAGATATGCCTCAAGGTTGGACAAAATAGCATGTTCTAGATCAGTGATCCTCAACAGGGGTACTTTTTCTTTCCAGCGGACATTTGAAAACGTGTGGAGACATTTCTGAGTGACGTGGTCTGGGGAGGCATGGTTGACATCTAGTGGGGAGAGACCCAGAGAAGCTGCTAAACTTTCTACAAGGCACAGGACAGCCCCTCCCCCAACCTTCAACAAAGAATGATTTGACTCCAAATAGTAATAGTGCCAGGGCTGAGAAACTTGATCTAGAGCCACAGCATAAAGGAAGGAGCATAAGTTTTTCACATATTAAAGATAAGAAAGAGAGGGAGAGAGAGGAAGAGAGTGAGGGAGGGAGGGTGGGAGAGAGAGAGAGACGGGGTGGGTAGAGCATGTTGGGAGCCCCAAAGACAGAAATCCCAGTTCCCCCCCTTCTTGCATAACCTTGGCCAGTCACTTTCCGTCTCTGAATCTCATTTTTCACGTCTGTGCGGTAGGGCTAATCGTACCTTCTCATGGGACTGAGGTTAGGAAGGTGGGGTTTCAAGGATGCAATGCACATAAAGTACTTGGTCTAGATAAGAGCTCAGAAGGGCTGAGGCTCCCTTTTATCTCCTACCTCCTCTCCTGTGGTCTCCGTCTCCCTGGGATTCTCCACCTCATTTGCTGGAATATTGACCAGAGGAAGGCTGCTCCTGGGGCTAAAGAGTATTGTTCAGACTGGGACCCTTTTGGGGTGCTGATAATCATGCTTGGACAGTAGTCATCTGGGGCTTTCTCGAGCATACTAGGGTGTTTGGGCACCTGCATATGGCAGGAGGCAGGTCCCTGAAGTCCCAGCAGAGAGCAGGGCCCAAGGGTGGGAGGACTGAGCAAACCTCTTATCAGCTCCACGGTCCCACCCCCCAGCCCAACCCTGGGGCAATCGTCCTGGCTTCTTCCCACTTCCCCAAAAGTCCAGTATAAGGGTTGCCTCTGGCACCCAGCAGCCAGAGGCACTGAGAGTGGAGGCTCCAGACTCTGAGGACGTAAGTGCTCCCTCGGCTGCCCCCCGGGAAGGAGAGGTCCAGGGCTGGGGGAAGCAGGACCCTATATGGCAAACAGCCTGGAGGCCTGTCCTTAGGACCATAATGGCCACTATCCTTCCCTTTTCACCCCCAGTGTGAGTGAGATTGGCCCTCAATGTGAGCAGACCTGTTCCCATGGCGGCTGGCATCTGAGCTAAGTGCTGCCCCAGGAAGCAGTGATGGGGCTCTCAGGAAAAAGGGTCTTTTGTATTTGAGCTGATGACCCCCTGTTCTTTTCTTGATTCTCCAGCTCAGGGTCTGTTCACTGGGGGGGAAGGAAGCCCCCCAATTTGCCCACTAGTTAAGCAAACACTGCATCTCCATTGTGTGCCAGGGGCCGTGCAGACACATGAGAAGTCCCCAAGGAGGGAAGGTGAAGCTGTGTCCCTGTCACAAGACCGAGGGGATATGAGATGCTCCCTGCTTCTGCCCCTTCTCCTGCTGGGGACAGTTTCTGCTCTTTATCTGGGTAAGTCCTCCCCTTCCCTCCTCATCCATTTTTCTCTTTTCTCTTCTTTCCTGCACATGTTTTTTTTTTTTTTTGCGGTACGCGGGCCTCTCACTGTTGTGGCCTCTCCCGCTGCGGAGCGCAGGCTCCGGACGCGCAGGCTCAGCGGCCACGGCTCACGGGCCCAGCCGCTCCGCGGCGCGTGGGATCCTCCCGGACCGGGGCACGAACCCGCGTCCCCTGCATCGGCAGGCGGACTCTCAACCACGGCGCCACCAGGGAAGCCCCCTGCATCTGTTTTTGCTCTTGTGGGCCAGGGCCACAGCCTCCCCTCTTCAGTTGACCCAGCCCACCTCTAGATAGATTTCTCCTGGACTCAGAACTGTGACCTGAGCTTTCCGTCAGGGCTCCTTTGCAAGGAAAAACACCCACCTGTGAAGAGGACGGCTTCTCACAGGTGCTTCCTCTCCCACTCCCAAAATACCCCACATGTGGTGTCAGCCAGGTTCTCATGCCTTTGGGTGTGTGATGCAAGAATTCTGGCTTGCCCAACCCCCAAGGGATCCTTCCAGTCTTGGTTCCAGATGGCATCCCTAGGAAGGCTGAGTGGGGCCATCAGAGCTGTCCGTGGTCCTGGAAGAAGAGAGAACCCGGCCTGATGGCAGGTTACCTCTTCTTTCCAGAGAATGATGCCTCCCATCTGGGCAGCCGAGAGACACAGGCTGACCTGAGCCAGGATCTGGAAGGTTCCGGGGAACAGGAGGGAGAGCAGGCCCTGAATTATGGAGTGCTTGAGTCAGAAGAAAAGGAGGCTGCGGCTTCCAGCTATCAAGACGCGTTTGAGGATGAGGGGGCCATGGAGTCAGACCCAGCTGCCCTAGACAAGGATTTGCAGTGCCCTAAGGAAGAGGACACAATTCAGCTTCCAGGCAGTCCTGGGTGCAAGACCTGCCGCTTCCTGTTGGTGCGGACCCCGAGGAAATTTTGGAAAGCTCAGGTAAATGGCAGGGAGGCTACTATGGGGGACCAGGTGGAGGAGACAAGAGTGGAGCCAACCTTCTGTTCCCTATCATTTGGACTAACGGTTCTCCAAGCCGAGTATGCATCAGAGTCTCCTAGAAGTCTCATTAAAACACAGATTTCTGGGCCCCATCTCCTCAATTTCTGATTTAGCAAGTCTGGGGCTTAAGAGTTTGCATTTATAACAAATTCACAGGTGGTGATATTGTTGGTCGGGAGACCGCACTTTGAGAACCACTGGTTTAGATAAAAAAAGCTTTGGTATAAGATATGCCTGTGCTAAATCGTAGCTTTGCTTGTCGCCAGCCATTTTATTTGGGCAAGTCACTTCACCTTTCAGGGCTCCTGTATCTTCATTTGTAAAATGGAGGTGTACGGTACCACCTCTTAGAGTTGTGGTGAGGATTTAAATAATACATGGAAAGTATTTAGAATAGTCCCTGGGTCATTGTAAACTCTCAATAAATGGTGGCTGTAGTTATTCTGAGTATTATTATTATTTTCTGCAAGTAGTCCCTGACACCAAATAAAGGAACAAGAGATGGGATTCAGGGGGGCAATAGATCCCTGATTTCTGACTTGGAAAGCGATGAGGGGGTCTCTTCTAGAGACTCAGGGACTTGAGAGAAAACAGTGAATTTTCCACCCCACCTCTTCTCTCTGCAGGCCATATGCAGGAAGTGCTACCGAGGCAACCTCGCCTCCATCCACAGCTACAGTTTCAACTATCGCATCCAGGGCTGGGTCAGTAGGATCAACCAAGCACAGGTCTGGATCGGAGGCTTCATCAGGGGCTGGGTAAGTGAGGGGCCAACTCCCAGGTACACGAAGGTCTTTCTGATTGCCTCAAGGGACCACCTGCTGGCATCAAGCCTCATCCCGGCAGCTGAATCTGGCTCATACCGGCTTAGGAGAACTGATGATTGAGTGCTTCTCTTCCTAACTCCATGTTCAGTGGCTTCATGCTTGTAGCTTGAAATCTGCCATGGTGGATGTATTTACACCAAGAAAATTGACAACGATTACAAATCAGGTTTCTTTCTTCCCTCTAGCCTCTCATCTTCCCCCAAAGCTGGTTGTTAAACGTTTACCAGCACACTCCTGGCATCAGGAGGTAGATTCTATATCTAGTTTGGTCCCTAACTAGCTGAATGACTGCCTCCAAAAGTGGGGTCCCTCTCTCAGAGTGGCCTTGGGATTGTGGACAAATAAGTGTCATTATATTTGCTACTCAAGTGTGGTCCACGGACCAGCAGTATCAACATCACCCGGTAGCTCATTAGACATGCACGATCTTGGGCCCCGCCCCAGACCTCCTGAATCAGAATCTGCATTTTCACTAGATCCCTAGGAGATCTGTGTGCACAGTGAAGTTTGAGAAACCTACTCTGTGTGATAGCCGGAAGTGATGTTTGCTCCTCCATTGTCATTGACTGCGAACCCTCAGGGATGGGTCTCAACGGTATCCTAGCCAGGTGGGCAGTGAGAGGAGATTATATATACAGTGTTCAGGAAGGGATACTCAGTGGGCTTTCTGGAGACCCAGAATCTGTCTGTCTCTCTGGACCTCTGCTCTCTGACCCAGCCTCTCTTCTCTAGTTCCTGTTCAAGAAATTTCACTGGACTGACGGCAGTTGCTGGAATTTTGGATACTGGGCCTCAGGGCAACCTGGGAATGGGAGAGGCCGCTGTGTTGCCCTGTGCACCAGAGGTGAGGGGGTCAGGGCACCAGGACAAGGGGAAGGGGTGGCAAGGTGGACTCCCACACATGTCCCTTTGAGCTGCCTGAACACACTTCCCCAAACCTACACCCTCCCTCCAACTGGAGAACCAATGTCCCTGTCTGTGAGGAGGGCTGAGATGTAGGGGTTCCTCAGAGCAAAACCAGGTGATGAGGCTCCCGGTACAGGGGCTAGATGGGGACTCTCCGTCCTCCCAGGCAAAGCTAGGCTCAGGGCCTGGGGACTCCTTTCCTTCCTCTGATGTGATGGCGACAAGGAGTGAGTATGGGACAGATGGGAGGAACAGATGCGAATGTAAGGTGTGGATGAGGGATGTGGCGAAGATGCGGGAATTAAGGATGGCTGACATAACTTGCCAGCTTTGAACAGCATGGCTGCCAGATGTGAGGGAACTTATTATAGTGGCTGGACCATATGGGTTGGAGTAAGGTGGCCGAGATTCACATCCCAGCTGTGCCACTTGCCAGCTGAGACACAGGCAAGTTATCACTCCCACTAAACCTCAGTTTTCTCATCTGTGAAACGGGAGTGATGATAGCACCGACCTCTGGGAGAGTCATTGTGAGGATTAAACGATAGTCCATATAAAGCACTTAGCACATTGCCTCTGCAAGGGAAGAGATCATTGGCTAGGCCGGATGTGTGGGAAACCTGTGGCCATCGGATCATGACTACGGCAGGCAAAGATGACATATGAGGTGCCTGTGGAGGGGAGGAGGAAGCACAGGCCACACTCAGGTGGGCAGCTGACATCACTGTGCTCTCTACCGCTAGGGGGTCACTGGCAACGAGCTCGATGCAGAAGACATCTGCCCTTTGTCTGCGTCTTCTAAGCCAGAGGCACGGAGATCCTGCCTTCACGCCCTCCTGGTGGCCTCTGTCCTACCCTTGGCACTTGTCCCCAGCCTCTCCGGATCATAAAGCCAGACTTCCCACAGCATCTCCTGACTCTTGTTTCTTCATTGAGCACTTCAGAGGAGTTAGACTCTGGGTTGGAAAATCCTGCCAGCATTCACTCCGGTTTCGTGGGGAGTGGGGTGGGGCTTTGAGGAAAGTAAAAGATGTTGGAGTAGGGCGCCGGATGGGGGGCGGGGCGCCGGGGTGTGTCTGCAGCGCCACCTGGGGGCGGAGCGCGTACCAGGCGGTGGTCCTTCTCGTTCCGGCTCCGAGGATTCCACCCCGCGCGCCCCACCTCCCCCAGGTTCTGGGAGGAAGAACTCCTTTGGTGAGGGGGTGGGGAACTGACCCTGTTGCTCTGTTTGGATTCAGTAAGGTGTGCGGGGTGGGGTGGGAGTGGCGGCTTTCCAAAATGGAGGCTCTGTGGCCGATTCAAGAATTGGATGGGGGCTTCCCGTGGTTGAGGGTCCGCCTGCCGATGCAGGGGACGCGGGTTCGTGCCCCGGTCCAGGAAGATCCCACATGCCGCGGAGCGGCTGGGCCCGTGAGCCATGGCCGCTGAGCCTGCGCGTCCGGAGCCTGTGCTCTGCAACGGGAGAGGCCACAAAGGTG
>RJWK010067999.1:0-11467 GCA_004363435.1 Platanista minor
ATATACACACACAGATACATATATACTTTTTCAGATTCTTTTCCCTTATAGGTTATTACAAATTATTGAGTATAGTTCCTTGTGCTCTACAGTAGGTCCTTGTTGGGTATCTATTTTATATAGAGTAGTGTATATAAGTTAATAATCCCAACCTTCTAATTTATCCTCCCCCCAAACGTTCCCCTCTGGTAACCATAAATTTGTTTTCTATGTGGGTCTATTTCTGTTTTGTAAATAAGTTCATTTGCATCTTTTTTTCTTAGATTCCACATATAAGCCAAGAGTCCTTCTTTCATCATTTGGTCTCAGCACTCCCCACGCTGGAATGAGGGGTGGGGAAGAGCTGGGCCTGGATCCCCAAGGAACTGGGTTCACATCCCAACTCCCTAGCCTGCAGCTGTGGGCACCGGATGGGTCGGTCTGCCTGTTTCTCTGTGGGGAACAATGCTAATCCCCTCACTGGGCTGCTCTTGGGTACATAGCTGGTCACGGGAGGAGCTTAGGAACAGGAGTTATTTTTTTACTTTAGGCCTTCATCATCTCTCAACTCACATGGAAACAAAGACCCTTAACACAGCATCATTAATAGTGAAAGACTGCCAACAACCCAAATGGCCAACACTGCAAAAAGTAAGAACATATAAATTACGGAATAGTAAAAAATCATAAGCGGCCATTAAAAATCCTGTTTTCCAGCCTGGAAAAATAATGCTGATCTTGGTCACTGAACAAAGCAAGCTGTAAAAACTACATATGTAGCGTATGCACTATTTTGCATGTAAGTACACATGTATAAAGCATATATACATACATAGAAATCTGGAAAAAAGAACAAAAACTTGTTAATAGTACTTCTTTAAGTAATTGAATTATGTTTTACTTTCTTTTTGATATCTTGTGGTAGGTTTCTGGTTTATCCTATGACCATGCAGCACTCACGGAATCAGAAAAAAGGGTTAACAACGGAAAGTGATTTCCAACTAAGAACAAGCATACATTTTTCAAATAAAGGTGAAATTAACACTATATGCAAAACTATTTTTAAGGAACTAAATTGTAAAATATCATCCCAACAAGAAATGACTTAACACCAAAAAAGGAAAATAGAAAAAATGATCATTTCCAGAAATTCAAATAGCACTAAAGCGAGTTTAACATACAGAGAATCTAGAGATAAAAACGCTCCACAAGTGACCCCCCAGAATCACAGAGAAATCAGGAAGACAGAGCTTTAGAAAATGATTTTTCCTCTTAGGCCTGGAAAAAATATCCTGGAGGGATTATAGATTTGGAGAACTTGGCCAAACTTTGGCTTGTTTCAACAGCCCCATTCTTGTCTTCTTTTTCTCCCTCAACACAGATGCACAGACGCGTGCGCGCGCGCGCGCGCACACACACACACACACACACACACACACACACACACACACACACACACACAGGCTGGCCAAGTCGAGAATTTGATTCTCGACTCTCAGGTGAAAAGGGTGCAGCTTTCCCCAGGAGCCTAGCATGCTTCCGCTTCAGCCACCATGGAGGCCCCGTCCCACTCAGCGCTGCAGCTGGCCTGGGGCCTGTCCCTGCCCCAGCCCCTCACCAGCCCTACACCTGCATGAGGGCTGCCAGCCCACCTCTGGGCTTGCCGCTCCCTCACCACCCTGACCTGGGGCCCAGACACAGTGCAGCCCCCAGGAGATGTGTCAGCCAGGCCTGTCTCAGCTGCATCCGTGCCTCCAGGGTCCCCCTGACAGTACCTCACCTAGACTCACAAATCTCAGGCATGGTCCCAAGTTCACTACCAGTCTTGGTCTTTTCCTCCAATTGTTTTCAACCTGCAGAAAACAGCTGCATCAACAGCTCCTTTCGAAAGGACAAAACCAATAAATTAGGGAGCCCAGCACAGACCATAGGGAGCCCAGCACAGACCACAGGGGGCCAAGTATAGACCACAGGGGGCCTAGTACAGACCATAGGAATCCCACTATAGACCACAGGGGGCCAAGTATAGACCACAGGGGGCCTAGTACAGACCATAGGAATCCCACTATAGACCACAGGGGGCCCAGTGTAGACCACAGGGAGCCCAATACAGACCACAGGGAGCCCGGTATAGACCACAGGAAGTCCAGTATGAACCACAGAGTGCCCAGTATAGACCAAAGGAAGCCCAGTATCAATTCCTCTCATATGAGAGCCCTGACCCCAACCGTCATGAGAGAGTGTGGAGGTGGTAAGAAGCTTAAAAGATAAAGCAAAAGTACATACACAGGGACTTCCCCGGTGGTCCAATGGTAAAGAATCCTCCTTCCAATGCAGGGGACGTGGGTTCGATCCCTGGTCGGGGAACTAAGATCCCACAGGCCGTGGGGCAACTAAGTCCACGTGCCACAGCTACAGAGCCCACGCACTCTGGA
Organism: Platanista minor; assembly: GCA_004363435.1. Taxonomy (NCBI): domain Eukaryota; kingdom Metazoa; phylum Chordata; class Mammalia; order Artiodactyla; family Platanistidae; genus Platanista; species Platanista minor. The sequence goes on from RJWK010067999.1 coordinate 2,415, forward strand.
GCCTGCACACCACAACTAGAGAGAGAAAACGTGCACGCCGCAACTAGAGCAAGGCCCGCGAGCCACGACGGAAGATCCCACACACCTCAATGAAGATCCTGTGTGCCCCAACTAAGACCTGATGCAGCCAAAAAATATAAATTAAATAAATAAATAAATAATAAATTAAATATATTTTTTAAAAAGTACATACAGTACACATCTGGGGAGTCTTAAACCAAACAAAGAACCATAAACTACATATTTCAGAAAATGCAGTCCATGTATTATTTATAAAAGTTCAAGAATACTCTTCTCTTCTTCATTTAACGGTCAAATTACAGTAATTAAAAGCAAGGATTCTGGGGACTGGGTTGAAATCCCAGCTCACCAATTATTAGCCATGTGACCTTGGACTCAACAGGTCGGCGCAGGAATTTTCTCTGCTGCACCCGAGGCAAAGAAATAGCTACAAGGCCTCCTGAGCACAGTTCTTTTCCTCAAGAAGAATCTAGGACCTCAAGGGTTATACTAGTCAGGGTCAACCAAGTTATACTGCAGTAACAATCATAAAATACCAAGGAATGCATCATTTCTCACAGATCCTCCATGCCCACTGCAGGTCAGCAGGGGCTCAACTCCTCCTCACCTGGGACCAAAATATTGCAGTTTGCTCTGGCAGGGGCATGGGATGTGGTGAGGCATACGCTGGCTCTTCATGCTTCTGCCCAGAAGTGACACATTTAATTGGCCTAAGCAAGTCACGTGGCCACCTATGTTCAAATGGACATGGAAGCACAGTTCTACTTACGCTGCCAAGGAGAGAGTTAGGATGTCTGCAAACATGCATGCATCCATCCAGCCGGTCCCCAACACATGCTTTCCACCTGCTCACTAGAGAACACATTCCAGATATGTCTCCATCATGATCACGAACAGACAGACTACAGGGTGAAGCAGAAGCTTCGACCAGCTACCATGAGACAAACTGTGACTCATTCTCTCCCACCCCATCAAAAGGTATTTTCTTAAAACCCAACCATCAAATAGCAAAGAGCTTAAACAGTTACTTAAGACTCTAAGCAATCATCACTATCCTATATTTTAAACACACATCCATGCCTCCATACACAAGCAATCATTGCCAACCATCTGTACTGAAAATAAAATATTCTTTTTTTTTTATGAATAACACTTTTCCAGGATTGGAGTCCCCAGTGAAATGTTTCTTTACAAAGCTCAGTCAATCCCAAGCGAAAACTCTTTCTTTCATAGAAAATGTCATCGTCTGTAACTGTTCCCTGGGGCCAAGCTCAGGTAGGCGCTTCCAGAGTTCCTCCCAGAAAGAAACCTTCTGTGAATCGGGCTTTTAGATACTCTCAACACTTTTGACATCCAGACACTCATCCAACCCTGAATTATTTATTCACCAATTTTGCACAACTTCCTAAACACCAATGGAGACTGAGCTGGTTTCAGCTGTTTGACGTTACATCTTCTCAAGTGGCTAAAGAGGCCATAAAGCACCCCATTGCTTAAGTCTGCCATCTCAGTTCCATTAGCAGTAAAGACCTCTCTATTCAAACTGCTAAGTAAATCCTCCGAGAGCCCAGGGACTGTTTCATGCTTGAAAGCAACTGCTAAGAATTTGACAACAACCAAACTGTTCCTATTTAATCCTTCTCCCAAGGTAAAAAGAATTATAGGTAAACATATGCCTTCATTATTTGCTTTGCTGCATTTCAATACCCAGTCTCACACAAAATTGCGAGCCAAGGATTTAATGCAATCACTTCTGTATTTCAGAGCTGTTGCCTTTGCAGAATGGAAAAAGCTTAACAAGGGCTCTGGAGCTGGTTTGCCAGCTCCTGTATTTTTTAACAACATACATCCTAAATGTCACAGGGGTGAAGTCTGATCATAGTGATGCTTTTGAAGAGTTTTTTTTTTAAAGGTGATTCAAAAGAACAGTTCCAGGGGGTGTGTGTGTGTGTGTGTGTGTGTGTGTGTGTGTGTGTGTGTATTTAAGCTGGCACTCAACATTTAGTTTTGAACTCAAATCAAAAGTGACACGAAACTATGAAAAGAAGAATGATGAAAGATGTTGCAGAACTGAGGTTCTTATTATTTGGTTTTGAAAGATAGTAGATATGGGATATAAGGATTTGGGATTTCTTTTGGATTTTTTTCTCTCAAGTTTTTGTTTTTAGCCTTTAGTAATGTAGGTGCTTGTAAAACTTCTGAGAACTAGCAGAGGAGAATTTGGAAAACCAGTGCCTTAAAGCAATGGTTTTCAACGGCCCTACGATCTCCACTACTTGCCCCATCATGACCATAACAAACCACCACACACTGCAGTCATCAAGATACTACTTCCTTCATGGAAAACCTTGGAGCAAGATTATCAAGTGAACCACCAATGATGAATTTCCCAAGTTATGTTCCTTTATGAAGATGACCTCTCTTTACACACCAGGTATCCAAGCTCTTCCCTAACTACTGAAGAGGCTACCTACGTGTCTCTCTCCATAAGAGCAGTTTCTGCTGTCAGCCATTTATAGGAAAGGCTTTCTTTGTTAATTTTGCTGTGGCGTAAAAAAACATTTGGTACCTACTGGGATCTTGACTTGAGTAACAATGATAACATATACATACTACTAAATATAAAATAGATAATCAGCAAGGACCTAGTGCATAGCACAGGAAAACTCTATTCAATATTCTGTAACAACCTATATGGGAAAATAATCTGAAAAAGAATGGATTTAGGTATATGTGTGACAGAATCACTTTGCTGTACACCTGAAATCAACACAACATTGGAAATCAACTATGCTCCAATACAAGAAAGAAAGAGAGAGAAAGAGGGAGGAAAGGAGGGAGGGAGGGAGGGAGAAAGAGGGGGAGGGAAGGAGGGAGGGAAGGAGAGAGGGAGAAAGAAAGGAAGAATGAATATTGGGGGGGGGAAACAATGATGACACACTATCTATATTAGCAATACCTTATCCTGTGCCAATCTCGCTAAATTAAAGAGCCATTGTACTTCCTATGAGTCTGGGACCTTATTTTCCCCAAATATACATCTTCTACTCTTTACTGGTATGTTAAAGATGGCTTCGATTAGGGTACACCCTATAGGCTGACCAACAGTTGGAGGACATCCTTTATAAGTCCATACATATCAAGTGGAAAAGATGGCATTTTCAAATCATGAGAGAGCAATTACTTTTAGCTTTGTTTTGTTTCGTTTTTACCTCCAGGTATTCTGTAGGTCAACAGTCAAATACAGATCATCATTTCCTTTATCTTTCACCGCATTTTATATTGGGTTTGCTTCTAACAACATAGTGTTTTACTATGAAGAGCCCGTTTTAGCTGTGTTATTATGAGCAGTGAAAATATGAAGTGAGTGCTTTCAATTCCTGACCAAAAGATTCAGAAACACCCTAGTAAAAAGTCTTGAGGTTGTTCTCAATAATATCCTGACGAAAAACACTTGCTATTTGATCAGGTCACCTCATCATTCAAGACACATACTCTTATGGGTTAAAAGATTCCATTTTTAAAATTTTTTATTTTCATAAAATTTTAAAAGTTATCTTCCATTTACAGTTATTACAAAATATTGACTATATTCCTCGTATTGTACAGTACATCCTTGAGTCTATATTACACCCAATAGTTTGTTCCTCCCACTCACCCCCAGACTGCCCCTTCCCCATTGGTAACCACTAGCTTGTTCTCTGTATCTGTGAGTCTGCTTCTTTTACGTTATATTCACTAGTTTGTCATACTTTTTTAGATTCCACATATAAGCCATATCATTCAGTATTTATCTTTCTCTGTCTGACTTATTTCACTGAGCATAATGCCCTCAAGATATATATAGATATAGGTATAGATATATAGATATATAGATTTTTTTTTTTTTTTTTTTTTTTGCGGTACGCAGGCCTCTCACTGGTGTGGCCTCTCCCGTTGCGGAGCACAGGCTCCGGACGCGCAGGCTCAGCGGCCACGGCTCACAGGCCCAGCCGCTCCGCGGCATGCGGGATCTTCCCGGACCGGGGCACGAACCCGCGTCCCCCGCACCGGCGGGCGGACTCTCAGCCACTGCGCCACCAGGGAAGCCCTCAAGATATATTTTTAATCCTCATCTGGCTTCTCCTCCTCATTTACCACTTGTGGGCACCCTTCTCTCCTTAATCCATTTCAATGTGACAAGCTCATTTGAACGAGACCAAACTGAAATAACTTAGGAGGTGAGCGAGTGTCTGAAGTTGAAGGGGTCTGGCGGTCATTAACCACAGTGTGTGATCCTTGTTGGGGAGAACTGACCTCCCTGCTGGGAAGGGGGCCACCTTCTCGCCTTGCCCACCCTGCCCTGTTGACTCTGCTGGCCACCGTGCTATACAGAGGAGGAAGAGAGAAGGTCTGTTTCGGGGCTGGAGCCAGTGAAAAGGACTTGTTTTCTTGTATAAGAGCCTGAGAATCAAAAGCAAAACAACGCCAACTCTCCGGACACAATTCTTAGCCAATTTGTTCACTCATCCTGGGTGTTACATCTTAGACCAAGGACTCGTACTCAAGCTAACTTTATGAACACATTAAACAGAAGTTCCAAAATGTGTCAAGTCAGAGTGAAAGCAAGGGAAAAAAATACACTTTAAAAAAGTACGACTCTAGTGGAATAAATATTAAATGAGAAAAACAGAAGTGGAGGTGATGAGGAGAAGGAAGGGAGTTACAAGCCTCAGACTTCCCTGACTGTGATACCTTCAGAGATTCAAGCTCATTGTCCCCCACTCCCAGTTCCCTCAGGGAAGGAAAGACAACATTGTTTTATTCAACTGTCTATGAAATGGGAACTGTTAACTAATCACTTCCAGAAAATTTCTGTGGGTATTTTTTGGGGTTTTTTTTTTTTTTTTTGGTTTGTTTGTTTCAGGGCTTTGAGCCATGTTATGAGCAAGTTGCATGTGAAAACAGTGAAAATAAAACCCTTTTTATGAATGATGGAAGAATAGTTCCAACACTGGGCTGTCATCAGCAAGGCAGACTCAATGGCTTCATCTTAGAGAAGATTCCTGTCCACTTACTTCTCATGATCCCAGCCCCTGAAGCCCAGAATTCCTCCTCCTCCTCACAGCCAATTCACGAAGAGCCAAAAGTCCAGGGCAGCGTTCCAGATCTTCCAGACCGAGAGTAGGTAAACCAAATTGAAACCAGAAATGTTCTCAATGTATTCATCGCTGCAGCATTCCTGAACCTCCCACTTCCCAGACATTCCGCCACACACACTAAGTCACATGGTTAACGATGATCGTCTTCTCACAAAAGGCTTACAGTGAAATAGATGTATAGTTATATACACCCAGTGTCCAAGCTTGATGCAAAAACCCTCTTTGAAACTAAGTTTTTTAATTAAGCCTTAAGTTTTTTCATTGAAACAGCTATCTTCTAAATTTACTCAGGAAAACTACATTTTTCCCACACACAGAAAGAGAAATACTATCTGATATATTTGGATTCTATTCAATAAATCTTTATTATTGAGGATGTAATTATGCTACAGGGAAATAGAATGGAAAAAGGGAGGTTATGCCTTCAAAGAGTTTACAGATAAACGGAGGACAAAGTCACTTAAACAAATAACAGTAAGTGCTGCAATGTATAACGGTCATATATTCTGGGCACTAGGAAATCATCAAGCAGGGGGATATTAGTGCTACTCAGGGAGAATCCAGGGAGGCTTCAGGGAAGAGGTGACATTTAAGCAAGGACTTGAAAACTGAGGACGATTTTGATTCTTCAACCTACGAATAAAAATGTCTTTCCTAACGCTTCAAGTTTTCCAAATTTTCCTTTCCAAACTTACCTTAAAACTATAAAATCCCCATACAAGATCCTGCTGTCAGAACCGTGATCCCTGCACATCCACTGACTGACATGGTTGGGTAGCTTTGGAACGTGCCAGAAGCCCCGTTCAGCTGTGAATTCCACTTCCAAGGCACCTACTCAAACATACTATTTTAAATTCCCTTTTGCTTTTTGTGTAAATACGGAACCTCCCTCTCTGCACTTCTTCTGATCAAAGAGGTGCTGATGGTAAGAACAATGGCAGAGGCTCCAGCCCAGCCTCTCACATGTGGAAACACTAAGAAACCACGTCCTGGGCCCCAGGCAGGAAAGCAGGCCAGACGTGAAAGAGACGCCGGGTTCCACTTGGCCACATGAGTGCAGACGGGCGGGTCACCTTGGCCTCCCATAAATCCTGGCCCCAGAAGCCACCAGCAGCTCCCTCCTGGGAGTGGGCAGGGAGGGAAAAGGGGAGAAGCCGGGACAACCACACTTTCTTCCCAGCCCTCTGGGAAGCCAGCCCAGGACGGGAGGAAGGAGCACGAGGCCCAAGAGGGAGGGTTGCTCTGGAGCCCATGCCTGCCACGCACCCCGGTACCCGGAGAGAGGACCAAAGCTCTAACCTGCACAAGGGTCTTTCTGAGACCCAGAACCCAGACCAAAGGAAATCAGCAAGCAGCCCCCAAGGCTTTACAGCTGTTACTTTGGGTCAAGTCTGTGGGAATCTGATGGCTGCAGAAGGGCCTTACTCTGTGTGTCTGAAACACAGGTGGCATCCCTCACAGGAGCCCCCTTACAAGAAGGGAGGAAGGATCCCACCAGAGCACCTCGAGGGAAGGGAAGGGAGAACAGGTGGCCCTCCCCCCTTCTCCTGCTGCTTGGGACCCCAGATCTTTGACCTCAGGCAAAGGCCTTCTGTGCCTCTGTGGCCACTCTGATGTGACAGGGTGGCTCCTGGGGTCGGAAGGAGACTTTCCTCCCACCAAAATGCCCCTCCTCTGAGTGACCAGAAGCAAACACAAACATGACCTCTGGCCTGGGTCCAAACCTGCTGCTTTCCATGACACACAATCTTTCTTCCTTTGCCCATGTCCCTGTTTCATCAAAGCACACATGGGACTTTAGAAAGGGCCCAGGGCATCCCCCCCATACCCACAGCACAGGAGCCCACAGGCTTGGCCAGTGGCTGGCACCTGGTATTCCATCACCCTGCACGTTCCCGAGCGGGTCCCCAGGGGCTCCAGCGCTGAGTTCACTTTGGATATTTTGCAAACCATCCCAATTCCAGCCTTCAAGAAAGAATCCTGTTGTTATTTCTGGCTGCGCTGCGTCTTCGTTGAGACGCATGGGCTTCTCTAGTTGCAGCATGCAAGCTTAGTTGCCCCGCGGCATGTGGGACCTTAGTTCCCCGAGCAGGAATGGAACCCACATCCCCTGCATTGGAAGGTGGATTCTTAACCACTGGACCATGAGAGAAGTCTTTATTCCTGTCCTGCCCCTAGGTTCATCAGAACCTGTTTTTTTTTAGATTCCATATATATGTGTTAGCATACGTTATTTGTTTTTCTCTTTCTGACTTACTTCACTCTGTATGACAGACTCTAGGTCCATCCACCTCACTACAAATAACTCAATTTCGTTTCTTTTTATGGCTGAGTGATATTCCATTGTATATATGTGCCACATCTTCTTTATCCATTCCTCTATCAATGGACACTTAGGTTGCTTCCATGTTCTGGCTATTGTAAATAGAACTGCAATGAACATTGGGGTACATGACTCTTTGAATTACGGTTTTCTCAGGGTATATGCCCAGTGGTGGGATTGCTGGGTCATATGGTAGTTCTATTCTTAGTTTATTTATTTATTTATTTTTTTTCCGGTACGCGGGCCTGTCCCTGTTGTGGCCTCTCCCGTTGCGGAGCACAGGCTCCGGACGCACAGGCTCAGCGGCCATGGCTCACGGGCCCAGCCACTCCGCGGCATGTGGGATCTTCCCGGACCGGGGCACAAACCCGCGTCCCCTGCATCGGCAGGCAGACTCCCAACCACTGCGCCACCAGAGAAGCCCTATTCTTAGTTTTTTTAAGGAACCTCCATACTGTTCTCCACAGTGGCTGTTATCAACTTATATTCCCACCAACAGTGCAGGAGGGTTCCCTTTACTCCACACCCTCTAGAGCATTTATTGTTTGTAGATTTTTTGATGATGGCCATTCTGACCAGTGTGAAGTGATGCCTCATTGTAGTTTTGATTTGCATTTCTCTAATGATTAGTGATGTTGAGCATCCTTTCATGTGTTTGTTGGCAATCTGTATATCTTCTTTGGAGAAATGTCTATTTAAGTCTTAGACCCATTTTTTGACTGGATTTTTTTTTAAACATCTTTATTGGAGTATAACTGCTTTACAGTGGTGTGTTTCTGCTGTATAACAAAGTGAATCAGCTATATGTATACATATATTCCCATATCTCCTCTCTCTTGCATCTCCCTCCCACCCTTCCTATCCCACCCCTCTAGGTGACGTTGTTTGTTTTTTTGATACTGAGCTGCATGAGCTGCTTGTATATTTTGGCGCTTCATCCTTTGTCAGTTTCTTCATTTGCAAATATTTTCTCTCATTCTGAGGGTTGTCTTTTCATCTTGTTTATGGTTTCCTTTGCTGTACAAAAGCTTTTAAGTTTCATTAGCTCCCATTTGTTTATTTTTGTTTTTATTTTAGCCTCTCTGCTAATGGGTGGGGTTCTGTTCCTGTCTTGCTAATTGTTTGGCATGGGGCATCCAGCACTGGAGCTTCCTGGCTGTTGGGTGGAGCTGGGTCTTAGTTTTGAGATGGAGATCTCTGGGAGAGCTCTCACCAATTAATATTATGTGGGGCTGGGAGGTCTCTGGTGGTGCAATGTCCTAGACTCGGCTATCCCACCTTGGAGGCTCAGGCCCAACACGTGGCCACAGCAACAAGACCCTGCCAGCCACAAGGCACGGAAGAAAAGGCAGAAAAACAAAACAAAAGACAAGACAGGGCTTCCCTGGTGGCGCAGTGGTTGAGAGTCCGCCTGCCGATGCGGGGGACACGGGTTCGTGCCCTGGTCCGGGAAGATCGCACATGCCGCGGAGCGGCTGGGCCCGTGAGCCATGGCCGCTGAGCGTGCGGGTCTGGAGCCTGTGCTCTGCAACGGGAGAGGCCACAGCAGTGAGAGGCCTGCATACCGC
>RJWK010068000.1:0-11468 GCA_004363435.1 Platanista minor
AGGGCTTCCCTGGTGATGCAGTGGTTGAGAGTCCACCTGCCGATGCAGGGGACACGGGTTTGTGCCCCGGTCCAGGAAAATCCCACATGCCGCAGAGCCACTGGGCCTGTGAGCCATGGCCACTGAGCCTGCGCGTCCAGAGCCTGTGTTCCGCAACGGGAGAGGCCACAACAGTGAGAGGCCCGCGTACCGCAAAAAAACAAAAACAAAAACAAAAACAAAAACAAAAAAACAGTTTTCCAAAGTTGTTGTATCATTACATACTCCCATCAGCAATGATGAGAAATGCAGTTGCCCCATAAATCCTCACGTATATTTGGGTTTGTCAACTTTTAAATTTTTGCTCTTCTTGTAGGAGTGAAGTGATATCACAGTATGGTTTAGTTTGTTTTCTTGTTGACTAAGGAAATTGAACAAATTTTCATGTTCTCATTAAACATTTGTATATTTTCTTTTGTAAAGTGTTCAAAGCTATTGTCACCGCCTCCTTTTAAAAAAGGAAAAGAAAAAAAAAGCTTCTTGTAGGAGATGTTTATATACCATGGATACATGTCCTTTGACATATATATTAAGTAGAGTTAGTGACATGTCTTTCCATATTTTTTAGAATTTTTTGATGAGCAAAAGCTTTAAATTTTGATAAACTTTGCCTTCCTCAAGGTTACAAAGGTAGACTCCTATGAATTGTACTAGAGATTTTATAGTTTTAGTCTAGTAAAGATCTAAAGATTTTATAGTTTTAGACAGTAAGATCTATGATCAATCTTAGTTTTATGTAATTGTGTGAGATAAAGGTTGAGGTTCAATTTCTTTTTCCTGTATTTTTATCTAGTTGATCCAGCATCATTTGTTAAAAGGAATATTCATCTCCATGAATTACATTGGTAATTTTGTTGAAAATCCATTAACCCTACATTATGTGTGGAATTATTATTGACTCTATTCTACTTGTCTAGTCTTACAAGTACCTCTAGTCAGTACCTCACTGACTTCTACAGTTTTATAGCAAGGCATGAAATATGATGTATATCCACCAACTTTGCTTCTTTTCATATTTGTTTTGGCTATTCTAGGTACTTTGCATTTGCATATAAATGTAGGACTCCGTTTGTCAATTTCTGGGGGGAGAAAAGCCTGCTGGGACTTTGATTGGCATTATATTGATTCTCTAGATCAATTTGAGGAGAACTGAAATCTTAATGATATCCATTATTCCAGCTCATAAATATGGTGTATCTTTCTATCTCTCCATTCATTTCCACCTGCTTTTATTTCTCTCAGTAATGTTTCATAACTTTTAGTACAAAGGTCTTGTACTTTACTTTGGAAAATTCAGTTCTTAGTATTTTATGTTCTTTGGTATTATTATAAATTGAATTGTTTTTTTTTAATTTTACTTTAAATTTTTTTATTAGTAGACAGCAGTGATTTTTGAATATTGAACTTGTATTTTTACTAAGTGAACTTACTAAGTTTACTTTAGTTCTAGCAGTCTTTTTTTGTGGAATTCCTTAGTATTTTCTACATGTTATCTGTAAATAAAGATAGATTTACTTCTTCCTTTCTAATCCTTATGACTGTAATTTCTTCCTTAAATGTTTAATTGAGTTACTGGGAAAGTCATTTGAGTCTAGGGATGTCATCATGAGGAAGTTTAAAATTATGAATTCAATTTCTATATGAATAGGGTTATTTTACCACTGAGTGTGTTATTAACCATAAGTTTCTCATTGACCCCATTATTAGACTGAGGAGATTTTTCTTTCTAATTTGCTGTGAAATTTTACCATGAAATGGTTTGTATTTTTTCAAACATTTTCTGTATTAACTGAGAGAATTATTCTCTTAGTGTGCTAAATTATATTAGACTTTTGAATATTGAACTAACCCTGCATTCCTGAGATAAACACTACTTGGTCATAAAGTATTATCCTTTTTACATATTGTTGAATTCGATATGGTAATATTTTAGTAAAAATGTTTGCACTTATGGTCATGAGGAATACTGGTCTATTATTTTCTTTTCTTGTAATGTCTTTGAAAGATTTTGGTATCAAGATTATGTTACCATCATAAAATAAATTGAAAACTATTACTTTATTTTCTGTTTTCTAAAAAAAGTTCTCTAAACCAGTGCAATCATCTAGTCTGGCATTTTCGTTCTGTTCAGGTTTCTACTACAAATTCAATTTTCAAACCAATTTTGGACACTTCAGATTTTCTATTTCTTCTTGGGTCAGTTTTGGTAAAAATACTTTTCAAGAAATTCATCCATTTTACCTAAGATGTTAAATATATTGACATAAAATTTTTTACAATATTCTCTTATGATACTTTTAAAAACTATTGGATCTCCCTTTTTCATTCACAGTGTTGGTTAGTTGTATTTATCTTTATCAGCTTGCTAGGTGCATTATAAATTTTTAAATACCTTTTCAAAAACCAACTTTTGGCTTTTAAAATGTTCTGTATTGTTTTCTTCTTTATTTATTTATTCCCTTTTCTTTAATATTTCCTTTCTTCTACTTACTCTAGGTTTTATTTTGTCTTTTTCTAGTACTTTAAAACAAAAATTTGTATTATTGATTTAAAAGATTCCTTTTTTTATTATCAGCCTTCAAATACTTCTCAAAGTATTCCTTTAATTTCAATCAACAAATTTTGATAGGTTATATTTTTATTATCATTCCACTTGAACTATATGATCAGCTTTACTGAGATACAATTTACATAAAATAAAATTCACTCATTTTAATTGTACAGTTGATCAGTTTTGGCAATTCCATATAATCACATAATCACCATCAGAATCAAAATATATACTATTTCCATTACCTCCCTGCAAAATCCCTCATGCTTCTTTGTAGTTAATGTTTTCCTCTGATCCTAGAAATGTTAATGCCTGTTTCTTTACATCCTTAATATTTCCTTAATGTTAATGTTTCCTCTAGCCCTAGGAATCACTGTTCTTTCTGACACTAGGGTTTTGCCATTTTTAGAATTTAACATAAGAAGAGAAATACTATAATAGTCTTTTTTTTTTTAACATCTTTATTGGAGTATAATTGCTTTACAATGGTGTGTTAGTTTCTGCTTTATAACAAAGTGAATCAGTTTATAATAGTCTTTTGATTTGACTTATTTCATTGAGAATAATGTTTTTAGGTTCATTTATGTTATGTATCAATATATTACTATTGTGTTCCATGATAGTTCTAGTAGTATTTCACAGTATGAATTCATCAATTGATGGACATTCAGTTGTTTCTACTTTTATCGTTTATGAATAATGTTGCTATAGCATTCATATAAAAGTCTCTAGGTGAATATATATTTAATTTCTTACTTCAGTACATAGGAGTGGGATTGCTGAGTTGGATGATAAATGCATGTTTAAAAAAACTTGACACTGCCATACTGTTCTCCAAAATTACTGTAACATTTTGCATGTCCACTGTGTGGGAGTTAGAGTTGCTCCACATTTCTCACTGGCACTTGGTATTGCCAGTCCTTTTAATTTTAGCCATTTTAGTGAGCATGTAGTGGGATCTCATTGTGGTTTTAATTTGCATTCCCCTGATGACTAGAGATGCTGAGTATACTTTCATATGCTTATTTGCCATCTGTATATCTCCCTTTGTGAAGAATTTGTTCAAATCTTTGGCCAAATTTTTCATTGTGTTTGTCTGCTTACTATGGGATTGTAAGAATTCTTTATAGATTCTGGAATAAGCCCTTTGACAGACATATGTTTTGCAAGTATTTTCTCTCAATCTACAGCTTGCCTTTTATTTCCTTCAGTCAGTGTGTCTTTCTAGAGCATAAGTTTTTAATTCTGCTAATGTCCATTTTAGCAATATTGTCTTTTATAATCAGTGTTTTCTGTCCCCTGTTTAATAAATCTTTGATTAACTCAATATCACAAAGATTTTCTCCTATGCATTTATCTATGAGTTTTATTGCTCTTATATTGGGGTCTATGATCCATTTTAGATCATTTTTGCTTATAAAATGTCATAAAGGTCAAGGTTAATTTTTTTAATTCATAGAGATATACAATTATTTCAGCACATTTGTTTAAAAGACTGTCCTTCCCATATTAAATTACCTTGGCACCTTTGTTGAAAATCCAGTGATCATGTAAGTGTGGTTCTATTTCTGGATTCTATTCCATTGGTCTAATTGTCTATCTTTATACCATTGCCATACTGTCTTGAACACTGTAGCTTTATAATAAATTATGAAATTGGGTAATGTAAGTCCTCCAAATTTATTCTCTGTAAATAAAGGCTAATCTCCTTAATATATAATAGCTCCTAGAAATCAAGATTAAAAAAACACCCACCAAAAATAGAAATGGGCAAAGGACATGAGCAAAATGTTCACAGAAAAATTAATTAAAATGTCTCTGAAAGTTATGGCAGTATGTTGTCACACTCATGATAAGAGATCAAATGTTAAAACTCCTCTAAGACAACATTTGTCCTCTATTGGATTAGCCAAATCCAGAAGTTTGACACACATTCTCTTGGTAAGTATGTAGAGAAACAGGCATTCTCACACATTTGGAGGGAGAAAAGAAAATTACAATTCTTAAGGAAGGGAGACTGGAAATATCAACATTACAAAAGCATTTACCCTTTAAGTTGGGGAAACTGGATTCCAGAATCTAGCTTTTAGTTACATCTGTACCCAAACAAAATAGCATATGCAAAAGTTTGCATCTTGCAGCATTGTTTGTAATAAAAGAGACTGGAAACTATGCAAGAGTACAGCAACTAGGAGACTGGTTGAATGAAAATTAAAACATTTATATATTGGAATACTATGTGACAGTCAAAAAGAAAGAGGAGGATTTCTACATACTGCTATGGGGAAATCTCTATATTTTTAAATGAAAAAAAAGCAAAATGTAGAAGAGTGAACTCAATCTTTTGTACAAGAAACAGAGGTATAAGAATATTTACTTGGATATGCATAAACAATAATATAAAGATAAACAGAAATTCGGTAATAACAACGTGGGCGTGGTGAGAAGGTGGTGGGTAGGGACAGAGGAAAGTGACACTTCTCAGTGTACATTCTTGTATAGTTTTAATTTTTGGACCATGTTCAAAAAAAAATTTTTTTTAAGAGAAAACAAACTCAAGGAGATCCAGGGAAATATTATAAGAATGTTGTAATAACATACTCAGGCTTCTGTCCTACTAGATGTGGTTTGGTGGGATGGTAGCATGTGAGGGAATCTTGCCTTCCGGGAAGGCGCGGCAGGGTCTAGGGGGCTCGGTGTTCACAGCTGGCGTCCGGGCACCAAGCCATTCCTCACAGTCAGAGCATTAGCCCAGTTTATTTTGGTCCCACGCATGGCCTGATTCCACTCATTGTCTTGGCTCTCTACACTGGTAACTCCGGTCATGAAACTGCCCTGGGGAAAGAAGTAATAGGTTATCCAGACCAGCTTCCTCTCCCTGTCACCCGGCTCTGTGAAGGTCTCGGGGAAACATTAGCAAGTGTTTCCATTACTTTTCTTTGAAAGGCCTTTCTATAATTACCTTTTCTCTCTCAGGAAGACAGTTTCATTGCACCTAATCTAAATTTGGGTTTCCTAATTCCATTGCATATCTTATGAAAACAGTTTGGACAATGCAAATAATCATCCTCTTTGCTGATGTTTCAAGGAGGAAAAGATTCTTAAATGACTCCTCTAACCAGAGCTTAAGTTGGATGCTCTCAAGCTTTTCCCTTGGTAAACTCAGAGACGCAGAGCAGAGGGTTGCCCATGCTGCTTGCTCAAGCAGAATAATCTTTCTGGGCATTTGGACTAAACAATCACTACTTCTGGAGTCTTCCTTTAGCTTTGGCCCCAGCATCGCCTTTTAATAGACCATATCTTCTATTATTCACAGCAGTGGAGGACATCTTTGGAGTTGACAAAACGTACAGCTGTCCCAGGATGAGGAAGCAGATGCGTCTAGGGCCAGATAAAAGTGCCATCTACCTGGTCTTATACTGTACAGCAGAGAGAGAAAGTACAACCATCCCCGATCCCCTTCTCTCTATGTGCCAGGGGTTTGAGGGGAACCATGAATAATATGCTTATGTTCCCTGTGCAAATCTGTAGGTAATTGGTTTAGGTGATTTGAGTGTGGCCAATAGAGAAGCCAGGGGTATTATTTTTATGGATGTTCCCTCAGGACATATGACGAAAGGAATGGAAGTTCTTCTCTAAGCAACTGGATATGAGACCGAGAGAATAAAGAGGGAAGGGCAATGAAAAATATATGTGTAACTCAGGCACATAAGGTCCCTCTGCCACACAGTTAACACGTCCTCTAGCTCCTTGCTACTGAACATGTGGTTTACAGGCCAGAAGCATCAGCGTCACTAGGGAGCTTGTTAGAAATGCAGAGTCTCAGGCCCTACTGCAGATCCGCTGAATGGGAATTTGCATTTTGTACAAGATCTCCAGGTGATTCAAATGCACGTTAAAGCTTCACAAGTGCTCCTCTAACCTGCACACATAATTAGAATGGTATCTCCCTCTCACCTGAGCTCTCCCTTTTAGCCACTGTTCTCCTGTACTTTAGACACCTTCCAGGCTTGGAGTCTGAATGAACCCAACAGATGCATGTTCTTGCATGGGACCCACTGAAGTGATGGGATGTGATATACCTCCCTTCTGTTGCCATCCTGTCCACTCACTTGGCCCAAAGCAGAAACACCAGATGTTTAAGTAAAGCAAACATTTATATTTTAAAAATCAAGGACAGTTTTAGAAGCATTCCTAAAATAGGAGAGGGAAAGTTCAAGCTCTCACCTTCTTGAACCACACCCCTCTCAAGATCCCTCCTCTATAATTCCATCCACCTCCCGGGACATCGCAGTCGGGGGGGTTCCCCTCACTTACGCCTCACACCCTCCTCCCTACACCCTTGCAACGAGCCAGGTCTGTGGCATTCTTTCTAAAGCTGTGGATTTCAGCTGATGTGTGAGTGATGTGGGTGACTCAAGAACTCTTTGTCGGTGGTGGAGATGAAACTTCCTGATCCGATATGTGGCTCCATTTCCACACCAGAGTGAGCTGCAAACAGATGGGTCCTCTAACTAGGGGACTTACTGAGATAGTCTGTCATGGAGGAGGCAGTTCAGTGTGATGAATAAGAGGACAGCATGGAGCTAGGCTCTCTGTATTCCAACCCCGGCTCTAGTTAGAACAGCAACTGGTAAGCATTGGATAAGTACCTGCTATCATTACGTGGCGGCAAATAATTTCTAAAATTATTCAGAATGCTGTGGCCCTGTGAATGTAAAGAGCAATATGTCCTGATTAGCTTAGAGCCTGATACAGATTTATAGGAAGGAAAAGTAACATTTATGCTGAAGAACTCTGAGACCTTTTGTGCTGGGCAAGAAAGGAAGTCAAGATTTCTTGGTGCTTCTTCCTCAGCCTCAGTCTCCTGACTTCACACATAGGCTTATTGCATCTGAGCACCTTGAGTCTCTCAGAAAATCGACACCGCTTTCCCAGTGTTTCAAGTTTCCCTGTTATTTCACTTGACTCTCATAGTATTCTTTTCTTATTGCAAATATTTGTCACGTGGGGCATCACTGTTAATTTCCTTCTTGAACATGATGGTGGAATGGAGGAGCTGGCATAGAATGATTTCCATATAACTGTATAACTATAACGAATAGAATTAAGTACTCAAATAAGCTAAATACAGATAGAGAATTTAACATCGACATTTCTCTTTTTAACAATACGCTAACTGTAATAAGGTCTTTTTTGTCCAGTGGTATTCAGAATAGCTCTCAGTAAATTTGGCTCATTAAGAACAATACTCCTTGAGTGACTAGATGTTCTGTGTGGTGAGTCAGCCCTGGGATGGCATCCTGTACTGTGTATCTTCTAGCGTGGCTCTAGGAATCATTGCCAGGCTGGTTAATTTGGCCCAGATATTAACAAGATGGGAATCCTATTTTGAAATATGCCAAGACTTACAAAAAAAGAGGGAGATCTTTACCATGATATCAGGTGGAATATTTGTGTGGGTTTAGAACATTTCTAGATTTTCTATGAAATTTACAAAGTTATTTTTATTTTTTTAAGTGGTAATGAAGTGCTATTTAAAGAAATAAAAGGATTGTTTACACAATATAATTATGAAAATTCTAATTAGAAGAAACTCAAAAGGTCATCTACTGCAACATTTCATAAAATGTTGGCATTGCTTCAATGGTACCCTTGATGGAGATTATTCTATGATAAAGCAGAGAAATATGTAGTCTCAGGAGCCAAATGAACTGGGGCTTAAGTACCAGTCATATCATTTCCTGGCTAATATTTGACCTAGGTCAATTTGATTAATTTCTATTAGCCTCAGTCTCCTCATCTACAAAATGGTACATAAAACCTACCCTAGGGTTATTAGTAAGATTTAAATGAGATAATATATGTATAGAAAACACTCAGAACTATGCTTATGTGTGCCATGATGCCATATAAAGCATTTTGTCATAAGTGTCCAGTGAAATTTCATAAAAGCAAAACCATTCAAAACTTATAGTTCTGTGAGCCTTTCTTCTTGTCTACCTTCTTTGAAGAGTTGTAATTAGGAATAGATTTATAATATTTAAAGCACCTAGCACATAGTAGGTGCTCCATAAATTACAGGGGTTATTAGTATTTCTTCCAGATGAATATTGTACATCTTTTATTTCTTCATCAAATATTATTACTGTGTGCCAGTGGTTTAAGGAAACCCAATGAATAATACACTTGTGTTTCCTGTCCAAGTGTGCAGGCAATTGATTTGAAGTGCTTTGAGTGTGACAGGCAGAGAGAGGCCAGGAATTTGGGGCTAAGTAACAGGTAGATGATGGTGCCATAGATTGAGCTAGGGCAGACCGAGGACAATAAGACTTTGGGATAAGGGGAGGAGGAGGAGAAGTTAAGAATTCTACTTTTCACATATTAAGTTTGAGATGCACGTGAAACATTCAAGTGAAAGGTCATAGAAGTGGTTAAATATATGAGGCTAGAGATGATATTTGGCTGGAGAAAATCATGGGTTCATTACCACACATATGTGGCATTCAATACAATGGAACTGGATGAGGTGATTTAAAAAGTTGTGTAGAAGGAAAAGAGAGCCCCAAACTGAAATCTGAGGAGCTCCAACATTTAGAATTTGGTGGAGGACAAGGAGCTCAAGAATACCCCAGGAAGCTGATATCATTGATGAATGGCTTAAATGTTTAAGATGTTTCATTTTGAAACTGTCTCTTTGGAATTTCAAAATACTGGCCTTTTTAAAACAACATAGAGCAAGTCTGTTCCTTCAGAAGACTTGGAAGGCTCCCTGAATGTCTATTGGATTTTTCTCCTTTAGCCTCAAAATACCCACATGTCCCGGAATGTGACTCAGAAGCAGACATCACCCAGACCCTACCCTCCCAGCTTGACCAGCCAGCCACCTGCAGGACTTCTAAGCAAATACAGAGTGAGATGGAGTAAAAGGAAAACAGAGGAATCACTTTCAAAATCCACTGCCATGGTCTTAATGGATTGTGACAGTGGCTGTAACTAACAGAGCAGTTGTATAAAGCATGGAAATAATCTTTTAGAACTAACCATAAGGCTAAGAGGGCAGATTCTAGAGTCAGTTGTGCTTCCAGCGGCTTTAAAAATATGGAGTGAGAGGAGATGGAAACAACCAAAGTGTTCATCATCGGATGAATGGATAAAGAAGATGTGGCACATATATACAATGGAATATTACTCAGCCATAAAAAGAAACGAAATGGAGTTATTTGTAGTGAGGTGGATGGACCTAGAGTCTGTCATAGAGTGAAGTAAGTCAGAAAGAGAAAGACAAATACCGTATGCTAACACATATATATGGAATCTAAGAAAAAAAGAAATGTCGTGAAGAACCTAGGGGCAAGACGAGAATAAAGACACAGACCTACTAGAGAATGGACTTGAGGACATGGGGAGGGGGAGTGGTAAGCTGTGACAAAGTGAGAGAGTGGCATGGACATATATACACTACCAAACGTAAAATAGCTAGCTAGTGGGAAGCAGCCACACAGCACAGGGAGATCAACTCTGTGCTTTGTGACCACCTGGATGGGTGGGATAAGGGAGGGTGGGAGGGAGGGAGACGCAAGAGGGAGGAGATATGGGAACATATGTATATGTATAACTGATTCACTTTGTTATAAAACAGAAACTAACCATTGTAAAGCAATTATACTCCAATAAAAATGTAAAAAAAAAAAATGGAGTGAGAAGGCGTGTTCTGGTGATATAAAAACAACCACAAGCCAGCTGGACTTCTGCTGAAATTAAGATGGACTGTTCACATTTCTTCCTTGAGTTCATGACACCAGCTAATTCATATGTCTCTGCCTGGTCCTGGTTTTGATTTCCATTTCATAACTGATTTAGTGCATTTGTTACTCAGCTGTGTGATCTTATATTAGGATATCCATTAACTGACTTTGACATCACCCCAAGCTCTGCCATCCACGTTTCATTTTGGAAGCAACATTTACCTACTACTTCTTCGATACTTACCTCAGGTTTTGCTCTTGCTGTATCCTGATATATCGAGAGAAAGCCATATGTAAAACCAGGCACTATATGTTCAAAACTCCAGCCATTAGGCAAAAGTCAGATTTTCTTCTTGTGCTCTGTGTAGAACTGGAGATTTATCTGCATTGGATTTTTCAGACACCTCTGCATATCTAGCACAGTGCTGTGCTACCTAGTAATTTCTTGACCAAGAAGCAGTGGCTAGCCTTGTCAGACCCTTCCAGCCTGGTGGGTCTGTGAAGTGTGATCTCCATCTAGGTACTAAGTATCTGACCAGGTAGTTGGTTGAGGGGGTTCTATTCAAGGTACCATGACTCAGAGCTGAATTTACTTCCCTTTGTGATGCTAACCATCACCCAATGACAGGACCATAGCTGGGCTTCCTTCCAGTGTGGCTCTTGCCGCTGCATTTCTAAGGCTCACTCGCTCATTGGGAACCTCCTCCTAAGGACGTCTTCTACCTCCTTCTTTTCCAAGCAACGATTTTTCAAAGCTTGGCCACATCAGAATAATCAGAAAGAGCTTTAAAAATATAATATATGTAAGATATTCTTTAGGAGATTCTCTTTCGGTAGACTCAGGTGGAGCCAGAATTCCACATTTTCTAAAATCCCTTCTAAAGCTTTCTAAACCTGAGTGACCAGGTTTGGAAACCACACTTCCAAAGAATCCAAGTCAGGACTTCCCTGGTGGCGCAGTGGTTGAGAGTCCGCCTGCTGATGCAGGGGACACAGGTTCGTGCCCCGGTCCGGGAAGATCCCACATGCCGCGGAGTGGCTGGGCCCGTGAGCCATGGCCGCTGAGCCTGCGCGTCCGGAGCCTGTGCTCCGCAACGGGAGAGGCCACAACAGTGAGAGGCACGCGTAAC